>WBMW01003910.1:295345-377685 GCA_013396635.1 Penelope pileata
TTGAGAACTTACTAAGAATTGCAACCATTTCCATCAAACCAGATTGATGCATTACTTTCACCAAAACAAGGTCAAATATCCCACTAGTTGTATGCTTTTGTTGCCTTATGTTTTAATAAAAATATAAATATATATATATATTATGTTTTAATAAAAATATAAAAAAATAAGTTACTTACGTTATAAGAATATAGTTATTCTTATAGAATAAGAATATAGCTATAGAATATAGTTATTAACTATATTCTATATATAGTTATTAACTATATTCTATATTTTATATGCAGCACAAGACAATTCCTCCTCACTCAATGCGGCCCAGGCAAGCCAAAAGCTTGGACGCCCATTCTTTAAAGCTTAATGTATACTGCCTTGTTCATGCAGTGTTGTGAACATTGAACAGAAAGAAGTAGCTATTAGGATCTCTAAAACATTTTTAATATTTCCAGATTTACAAAGAACTTTGAAACAGATCTCACACGGATTAAAAAAATATTCAAATTATTTTTAACAAAGCAATATTTGATAATAAGTTAATTTTCATGACTATCATTGTATTTCCCCTTGGTCAATTGCATTTCTTTTCATATTAATGCAATGACTGTGTCATTACTGACTACTGATTTGCAACATAACCTCATTATTAACAGTTTACTTTTACAGTCTTCCATTTTTAAAGGATATAAGTTTATATTCATTCAATAAGACAATAAATTAAGGCACAAATCTGAACTATAGCATTAAATACACTTAAGTAAATATTTCACTACTACATTGCCTTCTCAGTTGTACAGCTGGGGTTGACACAATTCTGTCAAATGTAAATTCTTAACAACAGAAACACTCCAGTGTCCTGATTTCTATAAAACAACTTTGTATGTATTTTCAGAGGTCTTTTACATACACTTTTTTCCTCTTTCACTCTACAGTTCCATTTCTATCAGAGAATGAAATAACTCACTGTCTAGGGTCAGTAAGTACATTCTTATCTTATACAAAAATATTAAGGGTTTTTGGGAAGGTTCTCCAATACATTTTTCATAAACAGTGCACTGTGTTAGAACTTTGAAACCAGGTTCATGTAACCGACAAGTGCAGGTCAAACCCGATTTGCTGTTAGCTTAAAAAAAACTGTTGCTGATAGGAGCTTCAACACTGAACAATAACTGGTGTTTTCTGTGCCACGTAGAATTTAAACAAATGCAGAGAGGAAAAAATGAGAATACTTCTAGTACAACATAACAGGAGGATGTAAATGCAGAGGTCACAAAGCAGGCCTTCCAGTGGAGGATAGAAAAGCCCAAATCAAACATTAAGAGCATAATAGTGACATAATTAGATCAAAAACCACATATGAAAAAAACAGTTCTGCAAGATAAAGTATTAATTTGGCTATCTGTTGCTTGCTTCCTTGGGGTAACCACTGAGTTTTTACTCAGTTCTCATTCAGGTCTGAAAAAATCTGTGAAGGCTTGCATAGTTTACCTCAGGAACCAAAAGAAAGACCCAAAAATTCACATAGCTGCATAAACACTAGATAAACAGTTCTTTCTCATTTAATCCTAATTTTAGCATTCACTAGAAGAAAGAATTTAACTTAAAGAAATCAATTATTTGAATTAAAGATTAGCAGTCATTCCAATCCAATGTTTTATCAACTGGTGTGCAATAGCTCGACTTGGTGGTACAAAGAATGAACGCTGATTTCCTTTAATGAGAACTTCCACAACCTGCAATAAAAACAGATTTTTTTTTAAGATACTATTATCAGCCATATGAAATCTAACATTGAATTAGCATAGGAATTATGATACAATCAATCAGTCTATCATTACCTTAACCATTAAAGAGTCTACCAGACTGCCAGAGTCTCCAAGAAAAGTGCAGAAAAAAACACATGGAAGGGATATTGGATTCTGACATTTTTGAGCTCTAATATACCCCAAAAGATGCTTTCTTATTCACACAACTGTGGAGATTGACTGATAACGTAATATTTAAGATTTTTGTGAAGTCTCTGTATGGTAGGGACCACCAGATGGTGCTCTAGACTGTACCATGAATTATTTTGTTTCTTTTCATTTTAAACACATAGTGTAGGAGGAAGTATGTTTTGTTCATTTTCTGAAGCAAGAGCAAGCAACACGGATGGATGCTTTTAGTTCAGTACATTTTTGAAGTGCATTTAATTCCAAATTCTAAACCAATCTACATATGACTAGCTGCATTAGAACCGATATTTAAAATAATGTTCTTAGTGTTAGAAATACAATCGAGATTGTAGGTGACTAATTTTGCCTTCAGGTTGACTTACAGAGTCACAACAGTTGCAACTGCTAGGCAGCTGTACAGCATTATTAGTTTAGCTTATAAGTAGCTTGTGGCAAAACCTGAGAAGAATATGTAGTATAAGCAATCTGCACATTCTCTACTCACAAACTCTTTCTGTGAAAGTTTCTTTTCTCCGTTTGACTATTGTTAAAATACTCAGGAAAACTACATAAGGAATTTCAAACTAATGCACAGTAAACTACATTCAGTACCACAGTATTAAAAAGCTACTTCATGGAAAAAAAGATTCAAAATAATGACTTCTAGAATTTTTACCTAAACCTCACCTCCAGCCCCAACAAATCTGGTAGTGTGCTTGATCACAGAAACTCTGGTGAAGAATATGATTTCTGCCAAAATGCAACGTACAGGCTTGTGAAGAAAGTGGGCTAAAATAACTCTAACTTGTCTATGTCCCAAAAGGAAAAGGTGAATGGCTAATTAGCAACAATGTCATAAAACAGACTTGCCCCTCAGTAATTGACTCAGTAATTAGCGTGCTCCTTATGAGTACCTGTCTTTCACTGTTTGTAAGCAATCTACAAATGCAATATAATGCAACAATAGTATGATAAAATGGAGAGATTACTCGCTTATTCAACTTACTGAAAAAAGCAAGTACCTATTCTATGCCAGAAGTGATACAGCCACAGACTAATCAATACAAGAAGGAAATTAAATTGAACTTTACCTGTTCTCTAGTGAACCAGCGGGCATCCTCTATTTCATTCTTGTCAACTCTAATTTCTGTAGACACTGCAACAGCTAAGCAGCCAATCATTAGGGAGGAAGGCATTGGCCATGGCTGACAAGAGACATACTGAACATGGCCAACTTTGACTCCAGCCTCCTCTTCTACTTCTCTTCGCACAGCATCTTCTATTGTTTCGCCTGATCGAAAAGGCCAAAGAACAAACAGCTGATGAAAATACTCCAAGCAACAATTACATTCTGTGCTTGGAACTGATTCAAAAGGTTTGAAATTGCACTAGACAATTACCTATAGACATCCAGTTCACAGATCAGGGCACAGATCTGAAGCACAGGATGCAGAATTTCAGTAAGGTATAAATATCACCAGAGCAAAATGGAACTTTGAAAATAGGGAATCATAATTTTCCAATCATAACGGTTATTTCCTGAATTGATTTTTTATCATACATGCACCCTATCATTACCCAACACTTTAAAAATTTGGTGGGAAATACACTGCTCCTTAAATGAATTTTGAAATGTACATCTGTTCATTTAAAAATAGCACTGTTAACTTTTAGAATTACAGTAAGAATGTAACAGCAGGTAGTTTAACTTGAAAATCTGTATTCAAAATGACAGTACTAAGAAAATACAGACTTAAGTAGACTTGTACAAATTTCTGTACAGTCTTAGTCACTTTGCCTGACTCATTCTTCATTGTCTTAATACATGTAGACAATTCCCCAAACATGAATTGCAATAAAAAAGCTTTATTTCCACATTCATGGAAGACTTTATTATGAAAAGGTTCTTCACTGTAAGGATGGTTGGGCACTGGAACAGGCTCCCAAAGGAAGCAGTCATGGCACCAAGTCTGCCAGAATTCAAGAAGCGTTTGACAGTGCTCCCAGAAATATGGCTTTGTTTTTGGTTGGTCCTGCATGGAGACAAATTGGACTTGACCCACATGGGTACCTTTTGATGTAGGATGTTCAGTGATTCTAGATGTGTGTATGTAGAGTGTTGATGGTCATAAGCCTATATTTGCATATATGTACTGTGCTGTAACCGCAGACTCATTGAAGTGGAGAGTCAATGCATCAGTAAGTGCTTTAACTGAAGAATCCTTTTAGATAGTTCAAACTGGTTCTGCAAGAACCAAAATTTTCTATACAGATCTCAATATAAAGTTATGTTCCTATACGTTTCACTTTGTCTCATAAGGTAACTAACCACTAATAAAACAATCTTTTCAGACTTTTAACTCCTTTCATCCAATTACAGAATTAACTTCTAGATAAATTTCAAAATCTGTGAATACTTTCTTCATTTACTAAGTGATAAACCAAGCATTATTTCAACTAGCAGGTGAACTCTTAAGAGATAAAAGGTTCTAGAGCAATTAAGTTCAACTGATTAGAACCAGGTTCTAATTGGAGAGTTTAAGAGTTGATCTTAAATGACAGTACATATTCTTGAATTTGTATTAGAAATTACTAATACGGGGAGAGTTAAGAAAAGAGTGAAGAAATAAATGACCTAACTTCTTTCAAATGACATATGAATCAGCTTATTAATAATGCTGTAACCATATTTCATTTGCACACAGTTATTGAATACAGTTCAGCATACAGTTATTCACTATAGTTATAAATTACACTTTAGTTGGTCATTATGACATTCACAATATAGGAATGTTCTATAAACTACTCTTCGATTACTAATAATTTTAACTAATTCCAAATATTACTGTGAACACAAGTAGCAAAATTTTCTCTTTATAGTATTATAAGATTTTTGCTTATCTTCCATATAACAATCAATTCAGCATACACTTATCTTTGTTTCACGCTTTAACTCTTATTTTTCCCATACAAAAATCCCATTGTAAATATCCCCAAATTTTCAATTAATATATGATTTAAGAGTGCGTAAGAGAACTATTCAAAAATTTTATTTTCTAAAATGATTTTTTTAAATCAAATCCTGCAAAGCATATTATAGACATAGTTATTATAACAACTTAGAGATCTAAGAGGAGATCTAAGAGGAAGCAGGAAAATGTATTTGACATAACAAAGCACAAATTTCTCTATTATTTGCAAAGTACAAAACTGGTATGTGAGAAAAAACATCTGATAAGGGAAAATTACTCACCGGGTTCTACAAATCCGGCAAGACAGGTAAACATTCCAGGGGGAAACCTCTTCTGTCTACCTAAAAGGCAGTGATTCCCATCAGGGTGGATGACTTGCATTATCACAACAGGATCTGTAATGGACGTTAAAGGAATATATTTCAACTTTGGAGGACTTAAAAGCAGCAATAAAATTCAGCTTATATTGAAGTGTATACATAAATGAGAAAACTTTAAGTGCTTGAAATAAAAATTGTCCAGATACCCAGAGCAAGTAGTGATTTTATTTTGCTTTGATTTTTTTTCCTGCAAGATATCTATTTATTTTGTTTACTGACACACATGCTTTGTATAAGCACTTTACTAGTCAAGGCTAGAGCATAAATTACCTGCAAGCCAAGCATACAATCAGTTAAGAGTATCTGAGGTACTACCCTAGCTATACATCCAGCAGACAGAAACAATTCCAGCACTGAATACAATTTACTATCACCTCCTCTAAATGCACAGGCCTGTAGGATGTATTTTTCACTTAAATACCCATTATAGAGCCAGGTATTCTAGCTGCAATGTAAATACTGACTAACCTTTCCACTTCTGCTTATTTGCGATCAATCCCTTACATGATGTTGCATCTTCATCTACTTCTGATTCCTGATTATCTTTTTCTTCTTTGCTAAGTATTTTATTTTGGAATAATTCCTTTTGTCATGTCTTTCTGCATACCGTTAGTTTTCGCTTCTCTTTTTATTATTAATTATTCCAATGTTTTGTTCTTAACTTTATTTTTTTCACCTTTGCTTTAGTATATTTTTCTCTTGCTACTCATGCCTTTTCATGCCTTTTTTTTTTTTCCCCAGAACACCAGCGTTTTCTCAGTGCAAAAGGGTTTCCTTCAGCAATTACTGTAAGCAATGATCTCAAAGATTGCTGTCCCACTCCAAGGTATCTACCACATGGCCCAACGAGCAATATGCATCACTGCCGTCTGTAAACTTTTTTCAGAAAAAGGTGGCAGGAGAAAGTGCTGGTTTGGCAGTCTTTTCTACATAATCTTGTTCCTTCTTAGAGTCTGCTGTGCTAGAGACTGCAAAGAAATGGCCACTAGTATTTTACCAAGTTTCACGGTAGCCCATGATAGAGAATAATATGGCACAATGTTTTGGTTACTACAAAGTTACTGTCTAGAGCATGTAAGATAAAGTGAAATTCAGAAATACACATGCAGCTTCCTGAACTACAACTGCAAATAAGACGACAAGATGGGGAAAGGAAAGGTGACCACCAAATGTGGTCACCAAGCAATTCAAGAACAAAAGGTTATTTTTCTTTCCCTGTTGTCTTTCTGTCAATGTCATAGCAATTACAGCAACCTCCTTTGCAACACACAGAAAAAAATATCCACAGAATGTATCAAAGCCTAAGTTCTGAGTAAAGATAAGCCTGGCAGTTTTCAGCTGACAATGAAAAGCCAAAGCCAGTGAACATGGCTAATGCAGTCAGACAAACACTACAGTAACACAATCACTGTACCAGAATTTTCATACTGGGAGAAACAGTCTACTTCAAACTAATAAGGCTTGCAGTAGGTGAGAAAACATGCAGAGAAAAAAAAAAGTAAAAAAAAAAAAAAAAAAGTAAAATGTCACCCTTCAGAGTATTATGATCACTTATACTGTTGGAATTCCTAACTGGTATTACTGCATGGCAATAAAGATTAATATTGTCCCTGCAATTTTCTGTCATGAAGTAAACTAAATGAGAGAGAAACCTGAACTTCTAAATACAGCTGAGACACACAAACTGAGAACAGACAAATACGTAAGAACTGGACAGAAGCTGAAATAATTCAAAAAACCCCAAGCAGCATGCATTTAATAACTTTTAAACAAGCTTGTCTTAAAAAATCCCAAATCCTCACCAACTCTTGGATATGACGTGTTATGAACACCTTGGAGACTGGGACAACCTTCTTTCAAGCAAATTTTCTTGTAACCCCCTTCTTCAGTCTTGGTTGCACTCCCACATGTTGGGCAGAATCGGTAGCGACTGTGCCACGCTAGAACAGATCTAGCCTGGGCTACGACTCCTTTTGAAAAATAAGTTAAACATGCATAAAATCACAAACTAATTCATTTAGGCTTTTAACATTATAGAAAAAAAAGTATTAAAAATCAAAGTAGACTATGGCTTAAATTGTCCTCTACCACATCAGAAGCTAAGTGATGCAAGCCATTTAGATCTCTGCAGCACAGCGTAGGCAATACAGTGCAGTATGATGTAGACACAGACCAATTTAGTTGTTTAAATTAGTTTGCCTGGGTGAAGTGACACAATTACATACCACGCTGTTCTTCGGTGAAAAAAGCATTTACTGCAGGTATCTCAACATAACATTGTATTGATTGTTTCATTTAAACTTGAAGTGTAAGTTGAGCTTGCCCTTTATCCTTCTGTAAAGGCGAAATTATTACAACAGAGTTGTTGCAACACGTCCATGGCATTCATTCACACTGGATCCTGACCTTGCAACATTTGCTCTCACTTGTTCTTCTCAAAACAGTATTCAACAAATTGTTATTAAGGTCTTAATTTCTTCTAATGATAAGTCAGAAATGATTTTGTTTCATTTTACAACATTAAAGCACAAGCACTAATTTTAAAATAGTGTTACTTGTAAAACCATGATAATTGATACATTTTACAGTTTATTACTCATAGTTGCAGATGTTTTCATTTTGTAACTGCACGTTTTTACATACACAATGCTTCACAAAACCACTGATAACTGTAAAAAATTAAATTTTTCAAACTTCACTGAAAATACCTCATTACTTTGCAGTGGTCTGTCCTTGCAGTATACCTCAGCAAATCCCAAGGCATATCTTTCTGATTACACATTTGATTATTGTTGCATTTTATGCATCTTACCAGCTTCATTTTCAGGAAGCTGCAGCAGTCCGGGCATTGGTGGGTGAAGAAAGTAACAGTCATCATGCTTCTGTTTAAAGCTCTCCGCAGAAGTGGGATTTATGCTAAGAGCAAACCAAGCAACTAACCCGTCCTCTTCATCTTCTTCCAGAATGTTCCCATTGCGAGCAGTCAACAGATTCATGCGGAACTGAAGTTCAACCCCAAGAAAAATCAAGGTGACTTCTTCAGTCTGGCTCATGAACTGTTCTACATCTTTGTGATGGAGCCTGCAAAGCTTGACTTCTGGCTGCTGGGACCTCTCTGTTTCCCCCCTCAAAGTAACCAGCGGATTGAGATTTGAGAACAGTATGTATACTGTAGATGGATGGCTTTGTTTTTTGCTTAGCCACTTGGAATCCGTTCTTTTATCACTCCTTCTGTCCAGAAGTGTCATGCCGAAGTAATTTGCATACTCTTTCACTTCAGTTGGCATAAAATGAGGCTTGTGTCCACCATTCGCATTAGACAACAAATTGGCAATGTGCTTGTACCCCCAAAATTTAGCAATGTCCAGAGCTGTCTGCCTTGATTTGTTAATGATGGACCTGTCACACCTACAGAAAAGAAGAGTGATTAACAGAGCAGACTTGTTCAGAAAGAGTTCCAATGTTGTACTTACAGCATATACATCTGATAGTATTGAGGTGCATTAACTTTTAGAAAATCAGTACTCTAAGCATTCTAAGTCTAAATACTTACGATATTAAGAAATGATCATACAATTTTATTCTGCTAAGGTCAAATCCCACATTTATGCTGTACTCCTGACATCACCTAACAAGGTTTGTATAGTACTACTACAACAACCAATTAAACTAAATCCCAAACACTGCAACATACCCCTTCCCCCACCAAAACAAAGAAACAAAAAAACCCAACAGCTCAAGACCCTTTACAGGGGAAGCTTTGTAGGCCAAGCTATAGCTCTCTTCTGACTAATCAGCAACACAAAATTAAGTAGCTTAATTAGCACCACTTTCTAGGAGCTATCAAAAGAATCTTCAAAACACTGAAAAGACAAGATTTACCAGTGAGTATGAACCAAGAATAGGGCCTGTGCTTAGTGAGAAAAGCAGCACTCTGAAAAGCGTGGGGCATGAGCAGGTCTATACAAATCTCTTTGTTCCCAGAACAAAGCAAAATGAAATACCTGGCGAAACAGAGGCTCACGGAAAACTTTTAAACAAATTGAAAAAAAAACCACAGCTGAAATAGACTGATGTGGATTGGGAGGTCAGTCAAAAAGGCTGCACTACCATATTTTTTGTCAATTTCAAACCAAGTGGCTAAGTAAAGCAAAAATAAAACTGTGAACTACAGATTATACATACAGTAGGTGCTATGTCAGGCCCCTCAATTTTTAAAATCTGAAGATGCCCATGTATTCATGTTGCTGATACACAGGTAGCTGTATCACAGGCAGGTTTTACTTGAGATTTTACCTTAAACTGTATAGATTCTAGAAGAGTTTGAGGATACTGTGGAAAAGCATTCAGAGATTAATTTACAAGCTCTTAGTGCTAAAGGAAGTAATGCTGCCCATCGATCTTCAAAAATTAATTCTCCTTAGCTTAAAATCTTACTTCCTACTTAATTTCCTATCACTCAGGCACTGAATTTTGTCCTGATTTTGTCTTCTACTTTCTGCCTGCTAAGGTAAGTACAGACTGTGATGAAGCTGCTATTCAGTATCCTCTGCAGTGGCCTAAACTCTTTAGATCACCAAGATCTTTCTTCCAGAATACGAACATTTCTTAAGAGCTTTTCTCAAGCATAGGTGAATTAAAAAAATCATCCAGGCTTAGTCTCTGGAGTGTTACAGAATATTACCTTCACAGTTGTACTTGACATTCACGTTTACACATCCAGCAACTGCATTTGTCCAAATCGCAACTATGACTAAACATGACTGAAATGAAACCAATGAGGCAGTAGTGTCACACCAGTAAATACTGCCTAAGAGAATGCCCATGAAAAGGGCATTTAAAAGCAGGAATTCATTATTTCTTACCATTAGAGTAAATCCATCTTTATCAAACTGGCAGATTCTGCGAAATCTCAGAGGACTGACTCCTCAGTATAGAGAATTTAAATCCACAACATGTGGCATGGTGAGGCTGCTTTACCTGATAAAATGCACTAATTATTGTGCAAAAGAGCATTCATCTGACACTTCATAATGAGCCCCAGCAGCAGAACGTACAGCATCTCAGCAGGTCACAAAAATAAGGGTGAGAAGATCCTGGAGGATGTGGAATGGTGTGCTTGATACTAGTTGAAATCACAGAATGAGCTAGCCTTGCTTGGCAGTGTAATTAGGGGTACAGAAAGGAACCAAGTGGTCTTCAAAGAATCATAGAGTAATTTGGGCTAGAAGAGAACTTAAAGAGTACCTAGTTCCAATCCTCACTACCACGGGTAGGGACGCCTTCCACTACATCAGGCTGCCCAGGGCCCCATACAGCCTGCCATGAACACCTCCAAGGATGGTTGATCACACAACCCCACCCAGATTGATACTGTCCACAAACTTGCTGAGGGTGCAGTCATTCCCACTGTCCATGTCACTGACAATGTTATATAACGGTCCCAATACTAAACCCTGAGGGACACCACTTGTAGAGCTCAGCTGAACTCTCGCTCTCATTCTGAAATGTTTTCCATCAGAAATGTGTCAATCCTAATTTTATTCAGGTTTTACAGAATCTTCTTTGAGGTTTCAAGAACTCTGAAGAATTCTTTGCTTTTCTTAGTGTCTTGCAATGCTAGAACTACAGGAATTGAGGATAGACAACAAAAATGAAAACAAGTCTTTGACAAGCAAAGAATATTCTTGGTACCATACTGACTAAATGAAAAACAACAACAACAAAAAAACAACAGCTCAAAAACAAAGAAGTGTCCAAAACATAAGAAATAAATGCAATTCAGTGATCACTTAACTTTGGTAAAGGTCCTTCTGTCATGTTCAACATAATAGTCAACATGCCTGCAAGTGTTCTGCTCTGTAATATAGACTCAAGTGAATTACAATTAAACCTTAGAGAAAAAGCCTGAATACATTGAATTTATACTGAGAACACTACTTCTAAGGATACAAATTTTGTTGTATTCCATTGGTTTCTGGGAGAAGTGACCACGTTGTTAAAGATCAAAGCAGTAATTTTAGAAATCCTCATACCTTCTGAACTGCAGTTAGCGAATATAGAAATCATGATGAAATAGCACAATCCGCTCATAAATTGACATAAAGTATATAGCTCTGAGCTTTAATCCTGAAAACTCTTTCACTGTCTATTGAATAAGTGTAGTTATACCACATTCAAAGAACAAAGGAACTTGGGTTACAGCTCTTCAGTGGGACCTACTGAACTGCTTACCCTTCTTCAAGAAGAATCCGCACCACATCGAAGTGCCCATTTCTTGCACCATACATCAGGGCTGTCCAGCCATTATCTGCAGCTGCATTGACCAGTGATGGAGAATGGCTCAGCAATGCCTTCAGTTTGGCCACATCTCCAACAGCAGCAAAATTATGCAGTTGAGAAACCAGTTCCTGATGGAGGCTCTTCTCAAAGTTGGTCATTGTCTCAACTAAGTCAGAAAACAAAAATGCCTGAAAACATATTCACTGTTAGTAAAATAGTCTAAGTAAATGAGGTAAGGTAGCTTTAATGGTAAACAGGTAACCGAACACTGTCACAAAATTATAGTAATGATCTGATTCATGTAATTAGCACAAAATTGTTACTCCTGAGCAAACTTTGATTCCATACACCTCCAAACATGGTACAGTTTTGTCCTAACAATCAAAATTAGTTTGAAAGACGCTTAAAGAGAGAAGGACTTTGACAATGGAGCTTATTTGAAAAACACACTCCGGTTTTCTAGCAACCAAGCACGCATACAAGATGAGACCTTTGCACAGGACAAACTCCAGCTCCAAGTAGTGCGTCCCAGGTGCCCTAGAAACGTTGGAAAACACTCAGAAGTCCCTTTCCAGGAAAAAAGGCCTGTCCACCTCACTCTGAGGTGATTTTCCTTAAGAACAGCTCTGCTGTGGAGCACTGACAAATTCATTTAATTCCTGCTACGACTCCATGGAGATTTTGCATCTCTCCAGACGGCAGTCTCTGCTCTGAACACGCCTCTGTCAGAGTGTTACACAGCATCGCACCCTGCTGCCCATCCTCCTCAAGGCCCGTTAACGTCTCTCACTCAGCGGGCACCTCTGAACACCGCCACCCACACAAGAGCACGGCTGCGCTCGCTGCGGGGTTCGGCTCCCGCTGCGCCCTGTCACGNGCCGTTAACGTGCGCGGCGCGCGCAGCCGGGTCCGTGCGCACTTCCGCCGCGGTGGGGGCGCGTCGCGCTCCGCCCCGCCCCGCCCCGCCCGCAGCCCCACGGGGTTCAGGCGGCCTTGCGGGCCGTGCTGCAGTCTCGGTGCCCGGCGGCTCTGTGGGGCAGCAGGCAGACTGCGTTTTGGACAGATTTTTTAGCAGTAAGGAGCAGCCCGGCTTCGAGAAATTCGTTTGTTTATTTATTTTTAAAGCATTCTTCCACAGTACTAGGTGGAAGGAAAAGCAGGTTGGCAGTAGAACGTGCAGCTGGTGGCAGGTCAAGTGGAACAGACAAGAGATACAGCAGAAGAGAGTAGCTGGAAGGGAAGTTGGAGTGCTTATGCATGACAGTTTCTGGAGGGTGTCCTGTTAATGTATGGAAAGCTTGAGGAAGTCATGGCTCTGCCAGTGCTAGAGACATCATAGAAGGATTAAGGCTGGAAAAGACCTCTAAGATCATCCACTCCAACTGTCCACCTTCACCAGCATTGCCCACTAAACCACCAAACCATGTCTGTCAGTGCCATATGCAGATATTTCTTGAGCACCTCCAGGGACAGTGACTCCACCATTGCCCTGGGCAGCTGTGCCAGCACCTGACCACTCTTTCTGAGAAAGAGAACATTACATTTTTCTAATATCGAACCTGAACCTTCACTAGCACGACTTAAGGTCATTCCCTTTCATCCTAGTGCTGTTACCCAGGAGCAGAGGCTGACCCCCACCTCACCACAACCTCCCTTCAGGCAGCCATAGAGAGCAATAAGGTCTTCCCTGAGCCACCTCTTCTCCAGACTGAACAATCCCGGCTCCCTCAGCTGCTCCAGACCTCTCACAGCTTTGTTGCCCTTCTCTGGACTCACTCCAGGACCTCAATGTCTTTCTTGCAGAGAGGGGTGTATTTAACTCGTGTTTCTTCCCAGGAGCCTCAAAACACCGCTGATCGAGAGCCCAGGGTACAGCCTGTGGCTGCTGAGACAAGGGGCACTCAGAACCGTGGGGTGTGAGCCAGTCTGCAGGCATCTTTGTTCCCAAACAGCTGCAAAACAAAACATCTGGGAAAGGGGGACGCATGGTAAATGCTTACCTACATACACAAAATGTGTGCAGTAAGTTGGGATGGTTTAGCAGCTCAAGAAGAATGCACTTTTTGGTCAATTCTAATGCAGATGAGTAAGTAAAACAAAAAAAACACTGTACACTGCAAATCATCCATCAATGTATGAGCCAAGCTCAGCAGCTGTTACAACAGCAGACAGCAGTCTGTTCACGCTGCTGGCACATGGGTGTTACTGACGGCACTGTGGCGATGTGTTTGCTTGTAGTAAGCAGCTACTGAGCTTCGTGCTTTTTTTTTTTTTTTTTTGTGATATTTTTATATCGTGGAGAAACCGTAATCCTTATTATATCGTGGAGAAACCGTAATCCAGTGCCAGGTATTGTAAGGTTCTGATGCCTCCAGGAGTCTCAAACTTCTAGAGAATAAAGAAAAAAATTATTTTAAAATCTGATTGTTTGAAACATGAAACTGTTTGGGTTTCTTTTTCCTTGCCTTTGGAATTTGTGAGTCTGGTGGATTCGTGTCTTCAGGTCTCTTCAGTATATCAAAGCTTCAGAGCCGTGAGAACCAGATTGCTTGTACTTGAGATGCTTTAAGAAAACATGAGCCATACTCCCGAGTCTGTTTTGGGAGCAAAACATGTTTGCAGCATCGAGTGAAGAGAGAGAAACTGTGTCTGGCTCCTGTCGGTCCCAGTAGTGGCACAGCTACTTGCAGTATCTTATACAGTGCTGTATAAAAAAAATATAGGTTGGCCTCAGTTTTTAAAACTCATAATAATTTACGTTATTAATTTTTGCAGCACTTGCAGTTCTGTAGTTAGTCATTGTTAAATGATCAGTTGCAAATACCAGACTGTTCTGAGTTTATGCATTTGCTGGATAGCTTGATAAGTGAGCTTGAAAGTCTGTGCTTTGTGCTACATGCTTGTGTTATGGCTGTCCTCAGCAGAGGGTCAGCCGTGTGAGATGGTGTGTAGAAACAACGCAGGCACAAAGCAGTGATCGTGCATGAGGAATTCATAAGAGCTTTCTTCCAGAGAGGAACAAATGAAAAGGTAAGGGATGTGATTTTAATTTTATTTAATCAGCTGGAAACTATCTAGCCATACCCGGTAGGATGTGGGTCATGTACCCATAAATAATTGTTTCCAGCTGGAGAAGAACTGCCACCAGCCCTTCTATGGCTGATTCCCAGAGGCGTTCTTTCTTCCTGTGATGATTAATGACTGAAGAAGGAAATAGCTTTCTCGTTGTAATAGGCATTCAAAGGTACAAATTACTTCTTATCTTCTTAGTGTCTTAAATCTGCTATTTATGAAATTATGACAAGGCAGCCTTACATCGTCATCTGTGTAATAAAGTCGCTGATCTCTTAGGTGGGCTGAAGCATTCTCTGTGTTCAGGGAACTGAAGCTTTTCTTGTAGCACAGCAGAGAAATTTAGCTACTTGAGTAACTCCTGGTACCCTGCTAAAGACTTTAAAACTTGCTTTGTTTGTTTGTACAGGGAAACAACTCAAGAACAGAAAAGCATCCTAAATCTGAGACAAGATGAGGAGGGAGACTAAGCTGAAGGATGGGCATCTTGGGATGAAGAAAGATGTATATCACCTGAAGCTTCTAGAAGCGTGTGCAGTCTCTCTAACTTGTGAATATGAATTCTGGTTAATGAGATACATGTAAGTTGATTATATGTAATCTATACACATGCACCTGTGCACACGCAAAGCTTAGTGTAGCTCTGGTCGAGTTACTGTGTCCTGCTACATGCTGAAATGAATGCTGTAGGTTTGAGGATGCTTCCATTATCTTTGGTGCTGCTTCTGTCAGTACCTTTTTATCTATAGCTTCTACAATATGAAACAGTTTAATGCCAGCATTTGACTGGACTGTTACTGTTACTGGACTGGACTGTTTTCACACATGTTTTTTAATGAATTTATTAGGCCTTTTTTTTTCCCCCATATGCTTGTGTTTTTTAGAGGTTAAAAAAACAGTGGTACCTTTCTGCATTGCCAGATGTTTTTTCTACCTTAGAATATTTTTAATATGTTCATAGGTCTCAAGTGATCTCTTTTAACACGAAACTAGCTTCAGTAACAGCTAGATACATGAAAGAGTCTTTCCTCTAAGCTCCTGAACAATATATTTGTAGACACGGTATTGTATCTGTAATGCAAATCTTTTCAGTGATATCAGAATGCATCTGCCTCCGCTTTCTCCTTCTCCCTTCAAGAGTTTTCCTTCAAGCCTTTCTGACCATAGCAGTCATACACGTTAGATACTACAAAAACTAGCTCTGCCTCCCTTAAAGAAGAATCACTTTGTAGGAATTGTCCTGGGAATTTCCTTCAGAGTTTCTTTCTCAAAAATTTTACAGACATGAAGAGCTTGTATCAGTTTTAATATCATTGAAGGCTTTCTCGGTTTGCAAAATGGGAAGCATGGTTTTATTCTTGGACAATAAACTGTTTGGACTTGAGTTCTTGTTCCCAGAATCTTGTTCTACAGCACAGTTCTTCAGTGTGCCACTTCGGAAGGAAAAATAGAGCAGAGGTCTTGTTCTTTAGAAAATATTTATGGAATGAGTTCAGGTTAATTTTTATACTAGAAGTTGCATAGATTCTTTTTTTTTTTGCTACTTCCTCATACACTTTTTCCTATGTAGAAAAAAGTAGTTGTTGAGAGGTCAAAATAGGATACTGATGCTGTTAGAGTAAAACCATGCAAAAGTGATTACTGTTATTTCAACTGAGACACACAAATCAAATTATATCCATTTCTTGCATATGCATTCCATCTGCAGATTCCTCATTTTATGTATTAAACAGCAATAGTGAGTTTATAAGAATCTGTATTTTAGTGTTTTATTTAAATTGTTCACTCTTTTCAAATGTTAAATAACATGATGGCTCATTACTTCATTTTTTAAATGTGGATCTCAGATAGAAGATTTAATGTACCCATTCATCAAATGTTCATTTTACAAACAGAACTTTAACAGGAGATACCTACTGCTTTTAATGCTACTTAGAGCTGTAGCTAGAATAGCACTTTTTTCGCAGCTCATGACTGAAATTACATGGATGTAATTTGAGATTTTGATGTCCTTGAGCTATAAATTCTCAGAGCCAATCCATGTCCTACCCTGTTCTCTGTGTACTGATTTTTGTTACTATATTTTACTATATTTCTTAGCAATACTGTATTTCCTAGCAAATAGTATTTCATTATAAAATAGACATTACCTAGTCCTTCCAGATTTGATTTGGCTATAATTTCCATACAGTTTACTCGTCTGAAAATCCACAGCATGGTTCCTTACCATAGCAACATCAAACAAGTTGTGTATGAAACACTAGTATGGCCAGACTTTTGCTGGAGACCCTCTGAAAGTGTAGATCCTCTTACATTTTGGCCTAGTAGTTAAGAATGCAGCTTTTAAGCAAGATTGTGGACACGAGAGGCTTATCTCCTCCCCATACGCGGATGATGCTCTGATGATACTGCATCTGTGGAATGTACAGTCTGTGTGGAATCCAACAGCACATGAATGAAAAAGAGAACTGCTCTTTACTCATATGAGGCAACTTAAATAGATGACCTTTTTAATGAGTTTAGGATCCTAACTATGCTGAGGGACATGTCAGAAAAATGCCAGTAGCTATCAGCTATTTCTGGGCTGGGGACAGTGGCTAGCTTAGCAACACAGGTTAATAGCTGTATCAAAAATAATGTAAAATCTGTTTTCTTTGCATATCCTAGAAGGAGAATCTGGATTGATCACATTTTAGCATGGTGGCTCAGAGTTGGGGCTCAAATGCAGAGAAGAATGATTTGTTTTAATGTTTTTCGGACTCACGCTGCAGCATTAGCAATAAAATAGGTTTCTTAGTTCATTGTTTGGGCCTGTACTTCATTCTTACCTCTTAATTTCAATATATTTTCCATGTTTTTTTCCAAGGGTTACTGTGCTAGGTGAAGGCAGAAAGGCAGCCCTGGTTTTAAGTTGTTCATTGGCAGTGAGGGACGGTGGATGCATGAGAACGGTGTGTTGCCAAATGCTTCGGTTTGTGTACAACGCATTATAACAGATCCATCCCTTAGAATTTTTTTTTTTTTTTGCCTCAGAACAAAATTTTATGCTGTAAAATAGCATATTTTAGGGATTCGAGGCTTCTATGAGGCAAGCAGAAATCAGTGTTATTTGTCAGGATTTCTTGAACTGGCACTGTGGCTTTCCAGGATGGTTCCCTTTGGTGTTTCTAACTGTGGCTTTGGCACAGCCTCACTAGTTTTCCTTCCAAGTGTCTCCCTGATGCATTTCCAAGCAGTCCTCCCTGAGAACTGACAGGACACAAGCTGCAGGGCCTGATGGCAGAGTCCATTGGTGCAAACATGAGTCTCTTGGCACTGAAGAGCTGGATCAGCTTGGAGGGAGTTTTCATGTTTTATAGAAAAAGCACATGGCAAGGCTGTGTACTACATGGAACTCTCAGTACTCGTTCAGTCTGTTAAGCTACATTAACAGGAGGTTTCTTTCAGTGGTGTTGTAATTGCAATATATGCTGTGCCTGAAAGGTAGAAAAGAATACATCTGCTCAGAATGCGATCCTCAGAAGTAGATGGTTCATCGTACAATGACTCCTGAAGCAAGTGTTCTCCGAACAATTAATGCAGCGGGATCTGTGGTGAGTACAGAAACCTGCTATAAATGTGCACAAAGTTAAACTTACAGGATAGTGTGCATGATGTGGAGGACTGCAAGGCAGGATCAGGATCATCAGGACTGTCACTTGGTGGGGCAGGGAGGGGTCTGCTTATCAGCAAATGGCTTTTCAGAGTGGATCACCATGGTGGGAGTCCTCGCTGCCTCAGTGATGAGACCAAACACCTGAGCATTACTCTGTTTTTCTCTCCTTCACTTTCCTTCGTTTGGTTCGTCTTATCTGAGTAAGCTGATGGTGATGAAGATGTAACCATTCAAAAATTTAAATCAAAAGTTAACCCAAAGAGGCAGCAAGAATGTTTTACAGTGTTAATCTACTGGACTCCTCAGAACCTGGTAACTGTGGTAAGGCCAGAAAGAAAAGCAATATTTTGAGACCTGGGATGGGAGGTATGGTATGGGTAAAATTATTGTGTGTACTTTGTGGCTGAAACTGGAGATGAGCTAGTTCTCTCCAAATTATTCTTGTGTTTTCAGTTTTCTCACTAATTCAGTTTTGTTTGTTAGGCAGTGGTATTAAACAGATGTGTATGTGGAAGCTGGGCTCCCTGAGTGCTAGACAGGCCATTTTAATTTCTGGAATTTCTCAGGTGGTGGCTAAGTGGTTGTTTCTTTCTATCTTATTTTTTGTTTTTATTTTTTTTACTGATAAATGTTGTTTAATACAGTTTTAATATTTTTAAGTCTCTGGCTTAAAGGTGCTTCCTCAATATTAGAGGAATAATCTTTGCAGCAATCTTGAGTTGCAAGAACTCGTCCCCATTCTGTTGACTGGTAGCTAAAGCCCAGAGTTGGTAATAGACAGATCTCCCTCTGTCTCTCTTTTTTTTTTTTTAATGAATTAAGTGATACATGCTGCTTTATTTATTTATTTATTTGCAATGATTACTGTTGTACACCTTGTTTTGTATTTATAGGATATCACCCCTTAAGTTAGTGGGGAGTTTGAACAATAAAACTAGTTTGACTAGTTTTTTTGGGGAAAAAAAAGATTTTCCAGGAAATGGTGGAAACAAAACATGGATAAATATTGGGCTTCGTAAAGCAGCCTCCATGGATCTTCTCTTTCTGTGCTTTAATTTTCTGCCTTGATCATATACACCTTCTGTTTCAGAACATAGGAGACAGTAAACATGCAAATTATTTTCTTTTTCTTTCTTCCTTCCTTTTTTTTTTTGTTTTTTTTCCAAAAAAGCCACTCTAGTCCCAGCACACAGAAAATATGCACGCACTATAACAAAGATGCAACCACAAAAAAAAGTACATGGCTAGTAGTGGTAGTCCTGTTGTCATCTATACGGTGAATTAAAGTGGCATTAAGTATCATGTTTTCCAGTCTTAGTGTTTTACTTTATAGTCTTCATAATTTTTTGAGAGGTTTTTTATGTCTTTTGTTTGGGGTTCTTGTATCTATATATGAAACTCATGAAGTTTAGCTTAGTTTTCCTTCAGAGAAGTAGAAAATAAAATCTCCTGTTTGTGTTTTCAATTGGAGTTGGAACATTAAGATCCACCATAAAGATTTCTGCTGATGCAACTAATAACGTAGGTGAAGATAGTCATCGTACGGACTGACATCTGAAGAAACAAAGAAAAAAAATTGAAAAATTGTCGGTGAATGCTCCCTGTAAAAAATGAAGTAGTTTAACACAGTTTTGGGAGAGCTGTCTGCTGTAGCCATCATGTAATTTCATTTTGTATGTGCCAGCTTATCCCATTTGCTCATCTTCTATATCTATGTACGTTTGCAGTCGTGATTCCTCCTGCAGCTTTCATGCTCATTACACTCCTTTCCACTTTCTGTTTTTCATCTTCAGCTTCTTTCCATATTTCTCTCACAGACAGATGACTACATCGGAGACTTAAGTGTGATTTTGCAAATTGCTATTCCCTGCCAGTTGATCTTGTTACAATTGCTTGCTCTTATTACCCTTCTCTGTTCTGTTTCAGACTGGTATGTGCGCAGTTTGTCTAGTCTAAGATGTCTGTCATTTCTTTGGCAGTGGTTTTTAACATATAATGTTAAAGTATGCAGGAACCCAGACCTACTTCCAGTTCTTTGCAGAATACCTTTGTGTTGGAATTGGTATTCAATAGCAGCTGATGAATTTTTCAAAGAGAGTTGTTTCGTTTTTGTTTTTCATTCTAGCATCCGTATCATTCTCCAGCAAGGAGAATTTGTTTTGTTTTTGCTTTATATTCTTACTGGATTGGAAGAAAGTGAACAATCATTTCTCATTTATGCTTTTCAAGTTATGCATAGTACAAGTCTGCCATTCTTTTCTGTCTCTTTTGCATAAGAATCAGTTGAACGTCATTGTTGTCACCATCCTATTTGTGCTATTCTTAATAAGTATCATTTATATTTCTGTACTGTCTTAACAATGCCAGTGTTCTTGTTCTGTCCATCCAGTCACTCTTGCTGGCCTTCTGCAGTTCTTGGTCTCTGTACGGAGTGTAGCATACCTAAAGAATGCTTTACAGTCACTGTAATGACTATAAGAAAGAAGTGCCAGAAAAAGTAGAAACACATTTTGATTGCTCACACCTACCCAAGTAAATTGATAGTCTCTTTTGTCCTAGAGTCCATCTTTTTTCATTTCAACAGTATTAGTAATGAACTCACTAAAATCGGAATTCAACAGGCACTGGAAAATGAAGAGTTCCCTTTCCAGCTAAGAGTCCTAAGTGTCAGTGTAGGCCATTCGAGGGATGGCATATACATACTGTGTGTTTAAATATGTTTTAACATATACCATAGGCTAAATGTATACATAAAATATTGTAAGAATAAACTCCTTTGTTGTGCTTGCCAAAGTATATGCAATGCAAGCTAACTTCAGAACAAAAAATCAACAGTGTATGTGAGTGAACAGTTAGGTGAAATTTATTTACTCATACAAATGAAGGATTAAAAAATTGCATTATTTGTAAAAGTGGTTTTAAAACTGCGAAAACCATATGGTTGCATAATATGTGAATATGTGAAAAACAATTATGGTGTTCTTTCATGAATGTATCGAATGCTTGCTTGTTCCTTGTAAACAATCAAAGTTGTCTTATTATTGCTTTTAATATTTCTTGGTGTGCCTTTCCTGACAGAAGTGGATTGCTTTCTACTTCCTGTTCTTACTTTGAAAAGAAAGCTATTTGCTGGCCTTTTGTTGCTGATTGTTAGCTTATTTGATTTCACACTGTGGCATAATTGTCTGAAGTGTTCCTCTGCTACTGGTATTCAAATATTACTACCCTGCACAAGCTCCTGAAATTGCTCCATGAGTAATGTTCTTAGGATGCTTTGACCTTTGGGAAGAGAAAAACTACTGTTAATTGCATTCAAGTGGCTTAGCTGGTTTGACTGTGACCCCATTGCAAGAATATTTCCTGTGGGGATTCTCAGAGGTGATGTGGAGTTGTGTAAGGGAGTAGCTTCTCCCCCTGAAAAACATGGCTGATGAAAGAATTGAAGATCCTCTGTAAATTTGCCTCTGGGCTCATCGGGAAGAACCTCTATAGGTAGCACGGTGAGTTGACGATATTGCTTTTGAATTTTATTACAAAACTGTCAAAAAATACAGACCATGTATAGTAAAAAGTTACTTGAAAGGCCCTTAGGCTGTACATGGAGAATTTTCTCTTTAAAATGGATCTGATGGATCAGTTTTAACTAAAAGCAAGAATTCTTTTTTAACATTTGCTTCATTTTGTGATCTCTCTAGCTTTCTAGTCTGAAGAATTCAGAGATGTCATGTCAATTTCTTATGTATACACAATACATATATTAAACTGAGGAATTTGTGTGACACGTTTGAATTCCAGAAATAAAATTACTCCTTGTTTTGCTTACATTTTTGTTGATACAGAAAATTGGGATAGTTTCAAAGACTGTTGAAAGGGAAACTTTGGCTCACTGGATAATGCCCCTCTCAGATGACCTCAGCACTCTATTGATACTAGAAAGCTGAAGGCCTAGGTTAAGAAATAACAAAATCCCACACCACGTTTTATAGTTCTCCTTTCTACAGAATAGTAGTATTCCATTAACCCCTCTGAGTTTCTGTGCTGTTTGTGGGTTTAAAAAATAATTACTTAATATTCTAAGACTTTTTTATTTGATTTACTCTTTTATTGTTAAAATCTATGAGGAAACATACAGGATCATAAGAAAACTTCTCCAAAGTAGACAGAATTTTTATTGTGATTATTCTGTACACTTAAAAAAGCATGAGAAGATGACAATTATGCATCTGCTGCCAGCAGAAACTGTAACAATGAGTAGTGTTTAAAAAATCAATGTTGATTATGTGTCTTTCTTACAGACTAGGTGAAATAAGCTGTACAAAATCAGTTTTAAAACTACTGAGCAGGAAAGAAAATTAGAATCAGCAGCAGGTGGCAGTGCTGGCAAAATCTGTGTTTTTGATGCGTGTGATCAGCTAGGGTTTGTATAGTGTCAGCTCTTCAACAAAAAGTTAAGTACCGCAAAATAAGCAGTCTTGTGGCTTTTTTTGAAAAAAATGAGATTTTGATCCCAGCGTTGTTTCAAGAGGTTTCTCCTACTGAAAGCATGGAATAGGTTTCATGAATTTATTTTCCTAAGTAAAATTGTATTTTGTTATATAAGATAGCAAGCTTATTTTATGCTTGCTTTGAGATGGAAATGTGAGTGATTATGTGTGGTTTGTATAAGAATAGGTAGAGAAAAATGAGTGGAAGTAAAAAAAAGGATACTTTAAATACGGTTATAAAGTTTCAGAAATGCAAACACATCAACTCATGGTAATTTCAATGCCATTATTACAGATTTGCCATATTTCTCCTAATGCAATGCTTGTTGTCAAAGCTCAAGAAGCTGTTGACATTTTAAAAAGCCTTTAAAAACATAACCGGCACAGTTTGTCTTAACATATTTTGGCTTCCCCTCATTTTGTTGTGCTAAATTACATTTATACATTTAATTACAGGACAAATTGCTAAGCTTGTTTATTCATTTTTGACTTTAATTGTCCCATGGTGCAATTTACAGCTATTTATGCCAGTTTTAACTTCTACCAACTGTTAGCATCTCTGAAGGAGCTACACAGCTTGCGATGAGACTGCTGAGATTCCGTGTTACATTTCTCCTGGTGGTGCAGCTAAAAATCATTCCACCAGTAGGTAATGGCGGGATCCTACGTGCAGAGGGCATCAGACTGGTTACAGCTGGTGACTCTCTTCCTGGTGTCCTTGTTTTAGCTGGAATAGAGTTAATTTTCTGGTCTAGTGGGAGGTGTCCTTGCCCATAGCAAGGGGGTTGGAACAAGATGATCTCTAAGGTCCCTTCCAACCTGAACCATTCTACGATTCTTTGATATGATTCTGTCTAGTGGCTAGTATGATGCTGTGTTTTGGATTTAGGGTGACAGCAGTGTTGATAACCGATTGTTGCTGAGCAGTGCCTGCACAAAGCCAAGGACTTCTCTGCTTCTTGTGCTGCCCTGCAGGTGAAGAGCTGAGGGTGGACAAGAAGCTGAGAGGGAACAACCAGGACAGCTGACACCAACCAGCCAAAAGGATGTCCCGCACCGTGTGGTGTCATATTCAGCAATAATAGTTAGAGAAAAGAAGGACAAACGGTATGCTCAGAGTAGAGTGATGATGTTTGTCTTCCCAATAAACTGTTACGTATGATGAGCTCTGCTTCCATGGTAATGGCTGAACATCTTCCTGACAATGGGAAGCAGCAAACAAATGCTGGTTGATGGGAAGCAGCAAGTAGATTCCTTGTTTTGCTGTGCTTGTTCATTTAGCTTTGGCTTTACCTGGTAAACCAGTGCACTTTAACATCTTTAACAATGATGTAGACAGTGGGATCAAGAGCACCCTCAGCAAGTTTGTAGATGACACCAAGCTGAGTGGTGCAGTTGATACAGCAGAAAGAAGGGATGCCATCCAGAGGGACCTGGTCAGGCTTGAGAAGTGGGTCCACGTGAGTTGAATGAGATTCAACAAGGCCAGGTGCAAAGTGCTGCACCTGGATTAGGGCAATCCTAGACAAGTAAAGACTGGGAGAACTCCTTAAGAGCAGCCCTGTGGAGAAGGACTTGGGGGTCCTAGTGGACGAAAATCTGGACATGAGCCAGCAGTGTGCACTTGCAGCCCAGAAGGATGCTGTATCCTGGGCTTCATTAAAAGAGGGGTGGCAGCAGGGAGAGGGTGGGGATTGTCCCTCTCTGCCTTTGTGAGGCCCCACCTGGAGTACTGCATTCAGGCCTGGGGCCCCAGCACAGGAAAAACGTGGAGCTGTTGGGGCGAGTCCAGAGGAGAGACACGGAGATGATCAGAGGGCTGGAGCATCTCTCATGAAGAAAGATTGAGGGAGCTGGGCTTGTGCAGCCTGGAGGAGAGAAGGCTGCAGGGAGACCTTGTTGCAGCCTTCCAGTATTTAAGGGGGGATTATAAACAGGAGGGAAATCAACTTTTTATAAGGGGAGATTGTGATAGCACAAGGGGGAATGATTTTAAGCTGAAAGAGGGAGGGTTTAGACTGGATGTCAGGGGGAAGTTCTTTACCAAGAGACTGGTGAGGTGCTGGAACAGGCTGCCCAGAGAGGTTGTGGATGCCCTGACCCTGGGTGTTCAAGGCCAGGTTGGATGGGGCCTGGGTAGCCTGATCTGGTGGGAGGTGTCGCTGCCCATGGCGTGGGGGTTGCAGCTAGGTGATATTCAGGCTCCCCTCCAACCCAAGCCAGTCTGTGATTCTAAACTGTCTTTATCTGAACCCACAAGTTTTTGCACGTTTGCAGTTCTGTCTCCTCTCTAACCTGAGGAAAGCAAAAGATCAGCTGTGTGGGCCTGAGCGACCTATCGGGGTCAAACCAGAGCAGCCAAGCATTGTTCTTAGGTTTCCATAGAAACCTGCTGTATGTTAGTGAAGTGTAAAGCGTGCCTCTTAAGACAGTAATCATGTAAATTGTTAGTAAAATTTTAAAGCCTGACAAATGAAGTTTGAAACGTGTTCAGAAGTCATGGGCCCTCCTACGACATAGATGCAAAGTCAATGTATGTTAATGAATTTTTTTAGTGTAGTTTCATGGTAAGAGGTGAATTAAGTGCCTTTACCAGTTTGTTTCGTATCACTTCCTAGTGTGGTCAAGTGTATGGACCACCAAGTCTGTATGGACCACCAAGTCTGCCTTCATCCTGCATTATCTAGTACAAAAGGAAGTTAGGAGAAACTGAGAGAAAACGTAGTATAAAAATATTGTGTCTGAGTTGCAATCTGTCAAGGTTTTCATAAAGGTCCAGCAGATTTTTAATGCTCCACTTCGAATTCAAATAGTCTTGCCAGCTTTTAGTAGATGATAGATTAACATGGTTAGCAATAAGTAGAGTTTAAGAGGCTTGTAGAGGTTGCAGAGAAAAAATTTAAGTCAGTGTCTTAAAGACGATTTGTCTTTTAGTAAAACTTACCCACTGTATCTTGAAATATAGGACTTTATCAACTCTGGCCTTTGGTAATCTATGTTTTAAATTAAAGCACAACTCTTTTTTATTCTTCATAATGAATTGATTTGTACACATTTCAAGGAGGACTGCTTTCTTTGGATTTTTGGTATTGAATTTGCACTGCAGTTAAGGCATCTTTTCTGTATAATTAAATCTATATCTGTTGGCTTCTTCAGTGAGTTGAAACTGAGTTTAAAAGGCAGCAATATAAGCCAAAGCAAAAAAAAAAATGCAAATGTGTTACTTTTTTTTTTTAATTAAGATACTGAGACACACTTTGTGTATAAAATGTAATAAATGAGAAAGCAAGGTGTGCTGCCTTTTGATTTATTTCAGTTGTTTTGACTAAATAGCTAGAAGAAATGGTGTTGCATTTACGAAGTTTCAAAGTTTTTGTAGAAATTATTTTTTTTTCAATCATCTTGAATTTTACGCATTTCTTTAGTGCTGTTCTTGACAAAGCCAAGAGTGTGCTGAGACTGCCTTCTAGGTACCTTCCAGGTACACCTCAGCTTTTAAAGAGTCTATTTCTGTAGTATTAAATTAACCACAGGAGCAAAACCCACCTAAGAGCAAGGTTAAACTGGCTTTAACCAGCCATAATTATGTCTCCAGTTGGAATGTTACTAGCTGAATGAGCTGATGGAAAGCTAGGAGTGTAATGTAGTGATAGCATGATGCTATGAGTGCTGCATCATGTATGGAAGTGATGCTTTGGGAGCATGGAAGGTTTGGATGTTAGTGCCTGTTTGCATCAAAGAAATCACAGCAACATACAGTGTACACAAATCAGTGGAAAAAATTAATGATTAAATTAAAAATTAATGCAGTTTTGTCTGAGACTGGGAAAGTTAGGGGAGGCGTTACAAACGTGGAGAATTGTTGTACATGGCGAACTAGCAGCAAGGCCTGAGAGCCCCAGTCAAGAGAGGTTGCTCCTTAAACAAAAATCACATCCTGGATAAAATAATTAGGTATGTAAACAAATCAGATTTTGACATTACATACGCTCTAGGTCAATTTTACAAGAAAGTACATGGTTTCACATACAAAAGCTGGAGGGTATGTATTTACCTGATGTTATGTAAGGCAGGGATACCAAGAACATGGGTGTGTGTGTGCAATGTGGAGGATCTGATACTTTTCTATTCCTACTAAGCAAGTAAAATAGGCTAAAAGACAGCAAATCTATGTGTTTGCATTCTATGTATGCATATACACATTGATGCAATTTGCATTTGCTTTGGATATGGATACTAGTTGTGAATTTTTCAACTGTAATTTAAAGTCACTATCTTAAAACATGTACAGAATCTGTGTACTACCTGAGCTTGTGTGTAAATTAATTATCTTTGTAAAAGCTAAATAATGTTTCTGAAATTAGGGTTCAGATGTTCAGATGTTTAATTGAAAACTGACACAAAACAGTACTTGCCAAGCATTTAGTGTCATTTCTATGGAGAAGCCCTTTGCAAAAGATAGCGTGGAAAAGTATCGGAACAAAGACAGATGGAAGTACTATTCAGTAGTACAGATGAAGAATATTTGGGTAATCTCTAGGTATATTTAAAAACATTAAAAAAATAAAGTAGGTATTTGCATTGATTAGAAGGAGACTTTGGAGTATGTTTTTACTGAGAAGAGGTGTGTGGCTGAGAAAAACCCAACAATAATTAATAAATGTTCGCAGAGAAAGTGTTTATCATACAGAAAAGAAGTCACTTCAAATACATGGTAGGCCTTGGAACTAGATGGCTTGGTATTAAAGTTCAAGAATTTTGCTAATTAGCCTAAGAGTTTGTACTTTTTTTTCCCCCATAGATACGAGTTTAAGCATAATACACATAAGAAGGCTGAGACTGTAGCTCTCTTTTACGACCATAACATGTACAAGAAAAACTCTTGATTTTCATGTATTTAAAGTCAGTTGTAGTGCCAAACAACAGCTTTAATATTATTAATATGGATGACATTTTCTAGGATGTTTTTCCAGCTATATGCTACAAAACCAATTAATCCTATCCTCGTTACCAACATTTTGCTTCATTCTTTAACAGTGTAGCATCTTCTACCTGTAAATTGAAATGGAGTTCTGGGAAAGTGTTTACCTACAGCATCCTAGGATAAGGCTGCTTACTGTAAATTCTATATAAACTGTAGAGTTGGTATGCATTAGTTTCAATGGTAACCTATTTTGACTTTAACAAAGACAATGTTATAATCAGTTGTTATGGGAACATATTCAAAACAAATGGATTAATTCTGTTTTGGAAGCAGTTCAAATGCAGCACGTTGCTGAATGAAATACATTTACAGTAACAACTGCATGTAATTCATGGTATGGATTACCTGAGAAACTGATAATAGCATAAAAAGACACCCTCATTTCACCCTCAGTCAGTAAATCTTGTTTTTTATTGAGAAGGTGCCAGGCATGCATACATCTGTCAGCGTCTGATTTTGAGTATGCACCAACTCTAAAACTAGGCCTTTGTGTCCTGCTAGTATAAATTACCAGCATAGCACAACTACTGAAAATCTTTAGTAGGAGTTAATCAGATAAAGTCTATCTATCTGACACGGGCTCACTAAAGTTCAGCTGAAAGCTTTTCCTTTTATATCCAATGGAGTTGTGCTGTAACTCTTTCACCCATGCCTCTGGCTTAGGATAAGGATGTGTAAGGAGCGGTAATTTGAATTGTGCTGTCATTGGTTGTTTCATTTTCATCCAGAATCCTGAGTTTGCTTACAACTAGTATATGTTCTTTTTTTTTTTCCTCCTCTCTCTGTATGTTTAGAATTCTTAGAATTCTTGGATGGTGAGTATAGATTCCTCTTTTGCATATTTTTTCTAACTTTTGTTCATTAGTTTGTGTTCTAGCTGCATCAGAAAATGCAGACAAAATCACACTCGATGGTATTGTGCAAACTATGTTAAAATTGCACTAAGCTAAGGGACATTGCAGTGTGTCCTCACCAAACAGTTTTGGCTTTGGGATTCCAAGTGATTAAGAACTTTATTAATTACGGTTGAGAAAGTATCAGATTAATGTAGAGGTGGCTTGAGCAACTTTGGTTACATCAGAAATACCTAAGAAAAGAGGTAAAAATGTGTTTAATAAAAGATCTTCCTTGATGTGGATTTTGCATTTACTATAGAGCCAAAAAAGGGTTTGAATGTTTAAAAATATTGCCACTAGAGGGTACACAATGAACAGGAATGGCAAAAAGGGAAAAAACACTTTGCTGCTTACATGCTTCACGACAGCAGAAAGAAACATGTCTGAGGAACCCTAACCGTTTAACATTTCAAGGAGCATTCAGAGGTTCCCAGAGCATTTCTCTCAGCATCTTACTCTGCAGCTGACTGTACTCAGGTTGGATTTAAGTGATAGCTTTCTTTACTCAAATCCTCTGAAAAACAAGTTGTCATTCTGTTTATTCTTGCAAATCTAAAATATGCTTGAAACTATTGAAGAGTACTGGAAGCGAAGAAGAATTTAATTTACTGTGATAGTTTAGGTATTATTCCCTTTTGTGCTTTGAACTTTGTAGGCTGTTTGCATGAAATATGACTAATCAGTGAATGTTCGGAGCTTACCTATAAAGCTTCCATGAGGATCTCACTTTCCCTGAGTATTGGAGTGTAGGTGTTGCATACCAGCAGGGAACATTTGGTAGAATAAAAAATGGAAATGTAACAGCAGGTGATGCATAGGATTATGGACAATAAAATACTTTACATTTTTAAAATTAACCAGTAATTTGCTTTATTGAGTGTGATTAATCTAATCTGTTGCTTTGATCCTCATTCCTACGCTGGTGTCCAAGAATAAGTTATGTGGTGTTGCTCTCCATGTGCTTTTTTGAATTAAGTTTTGGATTCTAGAAACACATATAAGAAGGTATTAGGAATGAAGTTTTCTTAAATATTAACAGCTTTTTTTGGATCTTTACACTGGTTGATGTGAGCTATCCTAAGCACTGTTTAATATTGTATTTTCTATGTCTTTCAACTAGTTAAATGGTCTCTGGTGGAAGCAAGATAACATGGTGAGAGCCAGTTGCAGGATATGTGAAATGCATGGCTACATGCAGTGCTCATTTTCCTGTGCTGTTCTTCGGACGCCGGTACCGTAGATGTGGGGACATCAGCTGTAAAGGCTGTAAAATGTGAGTGCTCATAGCAATATCAAGCCTGATACTGAAATCATCTCTGTGCATTCTCTTTTGTGATGCTGTCAGCAAGGATAATTGCTGGGGACCTATGGCCAAATGGGTCAGGCACAGACAAGTTGTATTCCTATCTTCCCATTTGCTGGCTCTATCCAGCAGTGGGTCCATTTCTCCCTGTGTCCTGGCACCTTTGTTTTGCTAGAGCCAGGTACCAGGGCTGCCTTCCAGCAGTGTATTTTGTAAAGAGAAGGAAGTAATTTTTTTTTTTAATAATACTTCAGTTAAGCTGCATATTGTATATTATTATTATATAGTTTGATTATTTCAACAAGGGCTGTTCCTTTCCCTCCCTCTCCATCCTCTGTCAGCTGGTACTATGGTATCCATACTGTTAAACACAGAGACTTCTAAGCACCAAAGGTAAGTTGAGCAGTTGTGGAATTGATCTGCATCCCTGCAACACTGCACATTTCTGTACCTGGCTTTTCTGTATATGTGTGTAAATTCTGAGGTAAAGCTCCTCTTCTAGGGCTAAAAGAGCAATTCATTTCATAGGGCATTGGTTCTGCAGCCATTCTTTGGAGGCTGCCAGCTCGTGTTAGCCACTGCCACACGGTATGTGTTTCTCAATATGGAGTAGATCACTGAGCACAACACATTTTTTTCACATAATACTTCAGAACGTAATTACTCATGGCTTTCATTGCTGTCATCTTATGATGCATGTTTATTTGTCTTACGGAGTTAAAAGGCTCTCTGTGTCCTTACCAATAATCTTGAATCATTCAGGCCACTTGTTTTGGGTTTGAAATACTTTGTAAGCAGCTGCAGGTACAAACTACAAGGCTGAAAAAAAAATTCAAAACAATAGTGAGTCCATTAAAGTCTGTTAATGATATGCAACACTTTTTTTCATGAGAACAAAGCAAACATTGGGAAGGAGTAGAGATAGGGGAGATGAAAGCAGGGGGCAGATTTTCGGCATATTAGAAAAATGATTGAAGAAGATTCAAGAGATTTTGCTGCTCTGCTTTGCTCCCTGTTTGGAGCGTGGAAGAAAAAGATATTTCTTTGTCCCTTCTGAAAAGAGTCAGAGGTTGTCCTTTTGCAGATTTTCGGTATTTTTTTATGTTACGATTTGTATTAAAGTGTTTTAGGAGACATAAAGTAATAGTAAAAGAGAAAATAACTGTCAGAGAAAATAATTTAGGAAAAAAGGTAGGGAAAACCACATGCATTAATATGCCTTTCACCTGTATTAATATACTTGTATTTTTTATTCTTCTTTCTTCTTCTCACATATGCATCACACTGTCTGCCTTTCCCTTAGTTCTGTTATGATGGTTTGTGACCACTCCATACACTGTTTTTCAGGATCTTAGTGACAGGAGGTGGCTTAGATGCAGATAGTGCTTTAGAAAATTGTCCCAAAAGCTGAGTCAGACCTGTGAACTAGAGAGGCCATCTTTCTGATCTTTGTGTTACATGGCTGTTGGAGCTGAAAGGGTGCAGGGGAGAATTCTTTCAGAGAATGTACTGCTCTGTGATTATGGAACTGATTAAGCCTTAGTGACCTGTTCACTGTCTTGCTAGGGAGCCATGGTCTGGCATTACTAAACAGTATGAGGTCTAGACAGCGAACAATTCTCAAAATCTGAAAAACCACAGTAACTACAGCATTTAAATTAAACATAGTAGGTTACCTGAATATATATGCATATAATATATTAAATGCATTTTCTCTGTACAATTCCAAATCAGAATGTTGAAAGGAAGGTCTTTGTGACTTTCTAGTGTTGTGCAGGCCATCAACACCATTGATAGGCTTTTATATTAGAGCAATTCAAAATGCAGCCTGAGCAAAGGTGTCATAAACTTCTTGACATGTGCTGTGCCTCAGAAAATGTCTGGTGTGTTATACCCTTCAGAAATCACAGCATGTAGTTTAGCACGAAGGATTGATGTTTTCCCAAATAAAGAGTTTGTGCTCTTTCTCTCTTTGTAAGAATAGAATAAATGTTTTGGGAGTTTTGTGCCAAATTAGGCATAACTGAAGGTAGCTGTAAACTATACCAGAGGCCTGCAGGAGAGCCTGTTGTTTAATGTGGCTAGTGACTGCTTTGTGGCTGTGTTGGTGGTGCAAAGTGTCTGAGAGTTACAATCTGTCCTTATATCAAAAAGAATTTTTTTTTGATACATTGGGAATAGTTTTGCAGAGAGGTCTTTCCCCAGAGGTCTTTTACAGGAACAGGATGGCTTGTTGGCCATGTTACTTGAGATGTGTTAGAGTTTTACCCAGTGCAGATCAGGATGGTTCAAGAAAGTCATCTGTTGAACTTCTGTATTATGTGTAGTTAATGGATTAGGTGTGTCATCTTGTATGCAGTGCCATCTTGAATGCATACTATGCGTAGTGAACCCTTTCTTTTAAAGCACTTGACAAAAGCATGTGACTTACATCTTTTGTAAACCTACAGATACTGCCATGTGCTAGCAATTTAAGCTAGCATTTGTAAGCTGATAGTGTAACGGTTAAATTACTAGTGTGATAATTGCACTATGGGCTCCTAAAATGTAAAAGTAACTTAGCTATAGCTAAGTTCTTTTGCTCACATGAAAAGGACATCTGGCGGAATGTGGACAGTCTAGATTAATTCCAGACTTTTACTTCTTTTAAGTCTGTGCCTTCTGTAAAGATCCACGTGTTTCTTGCCTCCATCATCATAAATCTGTGTGTTCTCTGAAGACATTTATGTCTGACTTTGTAAGGTCCAGAACAATCTACAAGTGGATAATAGGAACAGCTGAGTATCTAGTGGAAGAAGGCTCCGGATACTGTTCTACTGAGAGCTTTCAGTCAGCTATTGCATTGCACATCAGAGGATAACGCATTTTGCTGGTGGGTGAAGTGATATATAAACAACCGTTCCCAAATTTTGAGAATGTTGTTAGAATTAATTAACTGACATTTTTAACCTTTTGAGATCCTTAGGTAAGATGTTGTAGAAGAGAAGGCAATTACTTTGTTCTTGGTGACACAAAGTGGATAAGAAATTATGGTGAAGCATTATATAGAAATTCCATAAAACCATGATTAATGTAGAAGAATTAAGAATATTTTTCCCTTGAAATTATTTATAATGTAAAATTGTGAAGATTCACATCAAGATAGAATTACACAGGAAAAAGAAGAACGACCTTTTATACTGAACGCACATGTTATCCAGTTTACTTGAAAAAAAAAGTATTACAACACTTGTTAAAACAATTGGATCATTCCCCTGATTGCTAATATTGTTTTTATTAGGGATGCCTGTAGTCAGAGTATCTAAACTGCATCATGATGAATGAGGAGAAGCATATGAATATTTTTTACTTACAGCTTCCCGTACTAAAGCTGGTTTTGTTTTAAAATACCCATTGCAAACTTGCTACAGAACAGTTTAATGTTGTTAAATGAGCTCTGCGTTAGAAGTGGAACCTGGAACACAACCAATTTTTCCTCATTCCTACTAAGTCATTTTTTTTTTTTTTAGAGGGAGCCTGCCTTTTTCAGGCATAGTCTTCATAGCCTCACTGAAAATATTAGTTATGGTTTTCTCTCTAGTGTGAGATTGGAGTTAGACATATGAGAACAGACTTTTATTGTTCAGACTTGCCTCCAGAAAGGAAACATACTCATAGCCATTCATCTTTTCTCCTTCCAGAAGAAAAACTTGTAAAGTTCCCATGCTGTGACTGTGAGGCTTACTATTTTACACCTCCCCTCCTAATTCTCTGACACAGAGATTGACTGTAACACATTCCCAGCACAGCTCCACAATATCTCTCTGGTTTTGGACTGTTTCTGAGGAGAAAAGTACCATGTTATTGCATTGCAGCCAGGCCTGGATTCTGAGATATCCGAGCTCAGAAAAAGTTGACTGAGGGTACATTGCCAAAGCACTGTTGTGGCAGTGTGGTTGCTGTCCATCAGTTGGTCTGTGTGGGCTGAAGGCATACCCACTGTGTAACCGGGCATATATGCATATCTGTCCTGTGGCTGTACAATGCCACGTGCCTGCAGCTTTGTTACCTCAACAAATGCTTTGATTCTTTCTTGTACATCAGGATTTGGGGAAGTTGGATGACCTTGATAAGGAAGAAATAAAATAGAACTTAAAGAGAACAAGTCCAACTGTGTCTTAAGAAGAGCTTTAAAACATACTTTGGAGTTTTTTTTACTTTTCAGAATCAAAAATTTGCTAGATTATCTGCAGGCATAAATGGGTATCATTTGTGAGTACAAAGATGCAAGCAAATTTGTGGTCTTGCTGCAGTAGAGTAAGACTAGTAATAATTTTAGTTAGATTGTAATGAAAATTAAACAAATCTCTGTCCCACTTCCCAGCTGTATAGGCCAATTCACTGTGAGATGAGTCAAAGCTGGAGAGATTGTTCCTTTACATTTCCTACATACAGAGAGAGGTAGACTAACTGATAAGTGAATTTACTGATGTTATTAAACCAGAATGTGGAGATAGGTTCTACGCACAGTCTGAATTTCCGTTCAGGATAACAGAATTGTGGTGGTCCAAGCACACCTAGTTCCTTCTCAGTGTTCATGCTTGTGGAGGCCAGTGTTTTTTGTTCCAATTGTGGACAGAATAGGAAATTTCTTTTTGTCTTTAGATTTACTGTGCGTATCTCTGGCTTTAGAGGCCTTCTTCGTATCCAGAAGAGGTAGGTATGCACACTTCTGTACGCACACTCATTCCATCCTTCAGAGTGGGTGATGCAGCTGTATCATGGAAGGAAAACCAGGATTCATCTGTGCAAGAATTTTTACATTCTAAAATGCATTTGACCGAATAACTTCTTTTTAGCTATTTAATATACAAACAGAACTTTTTACCATCATCTTTGTCTCTTCTCTTTCTGAAGGGGTAAATGCAAGAAAGACTGCTAAATGCAATGGAAATGCTCCATATTCACAGTCTCTTTAATAACCCCTACTTTCACTTTTTAAATTTGTTAGTATTTTATCTTGACCAAATGTTTAAACATATCTTCAGTACAAGTCAATTCTAAAGGTGATACAAAGCCACCCTAAACTCAGTCACCTCTGATACATGGGAAAGCCAGGTTGTGGCCTATGATTCTAAATCTAGTGCAGATTGTGGAAGCAGGAGAAATGCCTGATGTGATGGTCAGTTTGAGAAGACTTGGTTGTGCCTTGGTCTAAGACCACAAAAAAGCAAGAGATATTGGAGAGGGTAGTACTATCAAAATAGAGTCATGCGGGCAACCCTACTTAAATTTGATTTTAAAAAAAGTCTTTTATAATTTGTTTTCTGTTGTACTTGGAGATAACTTGCAGACATACTTTTTTTTTTTCCCCTGAGCCTTTAATCCACACTTTTGCTAAATTATATCCACCTGTATTTGAGTAGTCCTGTATGTTTCATGCATTGATGTTATGTCCATGGGACATAGGAAGTACAACTGAAAAGAACTCTCAGGGTTGTCAAGTACAGACCTTTGCTATCACATCCATGTACGTCATATAATCCTTATCAAACTTATTTAAAGTTTTTTTCTTTTTTATATCAAACTGTATTTTAAAAATAGGCTTATTCTCATGCATCTGTTGGATAGCTCTTCTGGAATGCTGTTCTAAGTTTGACTCTTCTGAAGGTCAGAGAGTATGAACCAGAGGTTCTGTTGTGTTATCTGATGTGAACTAATTATTATGCAGAAAATTACTTTTTGAATATATATGTTTCTACCTAAGATTTTCTTAGTTTTTTTTAAAATCTTTTTTGACTAAATTCAAAAATTTAATGATTTTCTGAACTTCTGAGAATTCATTATCTGACACTTTTTCTAACATGGAGCTAGTAGTGTTTTTTTTTTTCTCTCTGCTGACCTCTGATTCACTGATACACCTTCCCTCATAGCAATTTAAAGCACTGCCAACAAAAAATGCTTTGCCATGTGTTGAATCTGTCAAGCTTTTAACTAGTTTCTCCTCAGGTGTCCATTGAAGATGAAGCAGGTTTTGAACAAATGTGTCTCGGGAACTGTTTGTTAGCTAATTTTTCATCTGAGTTTCCAGCTGCACCAGCAGCCTGACTAAGGAGAAAAAGGTGATTTTCAAGACAAATCCACTCTGAAATAGAATAAGCAATGCATTGTTTGCTATTGTCTTTTGAGATAAATTACTTTAACCAATTACCTTCATCTGTTGCTTTGTTATCTCTATGTTTGTTTAAGTCAACAGCAGAACAAAATGCGACTGCAAATACAGCCCCAGATCTTTTAAAACACAATTTCTCTAGTAGTTCCTAGAAATTAATGCCAAGACTGCTATTTCTGTCTAGGGATTTTCTAATTTTGAAAAACTCTTGGGAGAGTGGTCATTCCTAACATGTTGGCAGTGTCTGGTAAACTTATAAGTAGTTATGTTTTCATTAATAAAGCTAAAAGAGGTAATAAAGCTAATCAAATAGTCTGTGTTTCAAATGAGTGCATAAGATGGTGAAATGTGTAAGGTCACATACAGATTTTCCCAGCTAATACCTCCAGATGCTGTCCTTTCTGTGTTACTAAATCAATATTTTCTTATACTGCTTTAGATGGGCTAAAGAATCACAGCAAATCACTTACATGGCACTGGAGCCTATTTGCCATTCTGCCTGCGGTATCCTATCAATGACTTTTCTTACATGGATCCTGCGGCACGTGCGTGTTCTGTTTTGCTCTGGGAGATGGAGGTCTTCAAACAGAGGTTTCTTGTTTTGCTGTTTATTTTGAAGTAAGCATCATTAAATTGGCTACTCTGTTCATTTGGCCTCTTAGTTCTTTCATCTCAGAATTCTGAGAGGTCTATTGGCTTTACCCAAAGTGAGGGTGCTTTTTCTTTTTCATTTAAATGTTTGAGTATTAATAACAGATTGAGGCACGTGAGCATTTGAAGTAAGCTCTCAGTTCACAGCAGAACTACAGATCAGTAATCTAAGCTTTGACATGCCCTTATCTTGGTTTTTGTTTATTAAATTCCTGTTGTGGATTAAACAACTGTAGATTAGTTCCCATTGTTTCTTTAAATTTGTGTCTATACTACAATTGTATTATTTAGTAACCATCCCACAAATAAAAATCCTAATCACCTGTATTCTGTGATTCAGCATTTTGTTTTCCTCATGTTGATATAATTTCATGAAAATACAGACTCTCAAAAATAACAAGATCTCTCCCTAGAACAGATTTTAGTCATGCACATTTTTCAGGGCTGCTTCTCAAGCTGAACTTATTCTGTACTGTCTGGATAATTCATCTCCGGGGTTTTGTACAGCACATCTTACAAAGCCTAAATACAACTTTGAAAGAAAACACTTATTTGCTTACTTTACAGAGGTGCTAGCAGCTAACTTATTGTTTTAACTTTAATAAACCCTGTGCTTCTTTTTTCATGAGTTTTGCTTTCTTTTTCAGTCAAAATACAAGCAGGATTTCTGTGTTACATATCAAATGTCCCTTTGTACATTTGAAACTAAATTACAAAAGGAGAGCAGAACCAGTTTCAGGGATGCCGTATCACGAAGCTGATAAGAATTTTTCCACTAGAGACCTATGATTGCGGACCAAGAGTTTTGCTTTTTGAGGTCAAGTAGTCTAACACCAGAGTTTACATAAACCTAGCTTTTTAACGAGTGGGATGCACTCCTACTCAATCGAATTGAGTTATGATGCACACAAAAAATGCAGCGCACTTCATTCTAGACAAATAATGAAAATTTGTGGAAGGAAGTAAATATCTGAGACATGTAAGTTCTGTGTTTAAAGACAAATATGTGATAGGTGCATCTGCTAGACAGGGAAATACATTCTTTTGCCAGTTATCTAACCAGTGAATTTCTGATTCTTTATAGCCTTCTGAATGACTCAGTTTATGATTCAAAACATCCTAAATTAATAATAATAGTAAAAGGTATGTCTTACAGGACACTCGTCTAGAGTAATGATTGTGCTGTATTATTTCCAACTTTAAGGTATACAGAATGGAAATCCAGTACAGAGTTAATAAAGGACCTGTTTCATCTTAAAGGGTAATGTATGCATTATAATTAATTCAATAAGGTAATGTTTGTCACAAGTTTGTGTGGCAAACAGCAAAAAAAAAAAAAAAAAGGTACATTTTCTTGTTTGGAAAATTTTTACTTCAGTATTTTCTCTGGGTCAGCAGATGTCAGGAATAAAATTCATTTATATGTAGGTGGTAAATTGTATATTCCTGCTATTGATTTCATATTTGTGTGTTCCTAATTCTTCTCTCTTTCATGACTTTGATGGAAATGATGCTCTTTACTATTCTTATCATATGTGACAAACTTCCTGACGTAGAATTCAGAGAAACTACTGGTTTACAGTTGCAATCCACTTTGCTATTCATAAAGAGTTCAACTTGAAATGAATATACTTCTTAAGTCAAAAATTGTTGCCTTGAGGCTATGGAAACTGACACACTAAGTATGGTTAAGTGTTGTATGTGGAGTAGCTACTCCTTATACAAGTGTTTCCTGAACATTAGTGGTTTGCATTTTTGCAGTTTAATGGACAATGCACGTGACTATTTATAACACTTTTTCCTTGCAACTTTTACCATCTGTGTTATCCACCTTTAAAGGAGGAGATTTTGAAATGTGAAACTGTGGGGACAAATTGGTGCTCCTGCTTTACAGATTGCAAAGATGCAGAGGAAGATGTAAAGGATTAAAGTTAAAATGAAGTAAATACCTGAAAACAAAGAAAGATGGGAAAAATGAAGAAAACTTTCAAGGTTAATCTAAGAGGTAATCCCAAAAGCTAAACAGGCTTAGAGTCCCTTTTCCATTACTACATGTCATACAGACTGACTTTGTTTAATAGTGCGTGTTGGTACATGAGCACCCGGAGGGAAGGATGAATAACCTGCTTTTTTTTCTTGTTATTTAGAGCAAAGTCATAGGAAAATTTATGTTCTTAGCTTTTTATCTTCTGTATTGGGTGTTGATAATTTTGATTTTGGTAAGCCAGACACAGCCGGTTCCAGGCGGCTCCAGCTGCCCCACCACAGGGCATGGCTGGGCCCAGCAGCCAAGATGGCAGTGCCTCAGGGAAGTGAATTTAAGAAAATGCTGCCAGACAGTGTGTGAGAGAGGCGAAGGGAAAAAAATGTGAGAAACAGCTATGCAGACAAGAAAGTCAGAGAAGAAGAGGAGGAGGCACTCCATGGTGGAGCAGATTATTTCCCTGCAGCCTGTGGAGAGGACCACACTGGAGAATTTACCCACACTGCAGCGTGTGGCATACCCTACGCCGGAGTAGACGGATAGGTCTAAGATAGGTGAAGGAAATGCAGCTCATGGGGAGCCCACGCTGGAGTAGGAGAGTAGTGTGAGGAGGAAGGAGAAGCAGAGAGGAACTGTTGTGGGCTAACCACAACATTCCTGCTCCTAGAAGAGCTGGGAATGATGGAGCTATGGAGTTATGTTGCCATATTATTGACAGGACAAAAAGAGCGTTCAAATGATTTTGAAAACTTCGTATTTGCCATTATTACTAGTGAAGTAATGAGAAAGAAGCACAGGCCTGAGGAAGAGGAGGGTTGTTCTGGGGGGTAGGGGTGTGTTTTTTTCTTTTTTGTCTTTTTCTCACAGTCCAGCTCTTTTTTAATTGGCAATAAAATAAACTAATTTTCTCTAAGACACTGTTTTGCCTGCAGTGGTAACTGGTAGGCGATCTCCCTTTCTGTATCTCAATCCACAAGCTTATTGTTCTGTTTTCTCCCGCCGTCTTGCTGAGGAAGGAGAATGAGAGAGCGACCAGTTGAGTGGGTGGCAGCCAGCCGAGCTCAGTCCGCCATGACTTCCTCTATGGGCCTTTACAGTATGATGCGTTTTAAATGTCTGGCTGCAATCCATTGTCTTTCTGTACATTGACAAATACCATCATTATGAAAGACCATATTTCAAGATTTCAGAATTTTTAAAAAATATTGAAATGTTACTGTGCTTTTTTATGAAAAGAACTGTAGTCAAGGTGGAGTAAGAATGCCACAAATATGTGTGAGCTTGTCTAGGCCCCAAACTAGGGGAAATGCTGTAAGTGTAGAAACACATTTGTTCTCTTTATTTAAAGTTATTAGAATTCCTTTTCTGTGAACATAATTTTCCATAATTCATGAGAGACTTACTTAATGGTATATGTTGAAGTAGTGCCGTCATGCTGTCCCTTGGTCTGTTTCTACACGTTTTCTGTGCTCTCCGTGATGAATTCCACAGGCTCACAGACAATGGACAAGAATTGCATGACTCGCACGACGCTAGCACTTCTGACAGTGTCCATTTTTAGTAATGCTTTGTCATTAAACATCCTTTATGTGTGGTTCATAGCACTTCAAACTTTTAGTAACACTGGGAAATAATCTCTTAAACTGATTTTATAATTCAGACACTGAATACACCAGTGTCTCCCTGAGATGGGTCAGTTGTCAGTGCAGGCTGAAGCTCTCCATGGAGACTTGTATTCAGGATTTAAAGATCCCATATAGCTGTAGTATAGCTGTAGGGAAGAATACCACTTTTATATGCCTTAATTGCAAACACCTTTGCTTTTGGGGTGTTTTTTGGTGGTGGTGGTGGTGGGTGTTTTTTTCCTTTGTGTGTGTGTGTGTGTTTATAACCTCTAAGTCGTTTGTTTTCACCATTTAAATACTCTGTCCAGATGCTGAAAAACAATTTCATATTTAGTGACTCATGACAATGCCTATTAACTTTTTATCTGATCATAAAACTGGCTTAGCAAACAAGTGAAAATGAGTTTTGGAGTGTCTGTTTAGTCCTTAGTGGCTATCTGTGCAAATCATACAGCCACCAATGCCAGATAACTTCTGTCTGTCCCTGCTCAGGAGAGGTCCAGATCAAGAATAGCTGGGGTGTTATAGGTCAGGACTGAAAAGCAGTGGCAGAGCTCTGCAGGGAAGCTCGTGTAGCATCTGCTAGTACTGTGTCTAGCATTCTTAACCGCTACTATCAATTCCTTGCTAGAACAAATACACTGGAAATGCACCCCAAACCTCAGAAAAAATTATCAATTAGCCCACCAAAAAGAAGGTAACCTAAAGTCCAACAGCAAAAAGTAATGCAGATTTCAGTTAAGCAAAGATGCTTATGGAGAGGAGAAAAAAAACCTATGGAGTCACCACTGTGTATAGCTGGTGCAGTTGCTGTTTTTCCTGTCAATGACACAATTTAAAAGGTGAGGTCAGGAGCATAGTTGTAAAAATGCAGATAAGTTTTGCATTTTCACTGATGTTTACAAGACTAACCCTTGCAAATGGATGTTTAGATAGTTTGCCTAATATGTTGTGTGTACCTTGGACAAAGGAAGGGCAACTGATGTCAGCTACCTGGACTTCTGCAAGGTCTTTGACATTATCCTGCACCAAATCTTTGTCTCTGAATTGGAAAGGAACGACTTTGAAGGGTGGACTGTTCAGTGGATAACAACTTGGTTGGATGTTCACAACTAGAGATTTGTGGTCAATGGCTCTTAAGTCCAGGTGGAGGCTGGTCATGAGTGGTGTCCCCCAGTCCAGGATGGTTGTACAGGTGCGTGTGTTTATGAATGAAGGTAGGTTAAGAAGTTTATGCAATTTAAGAAAAGCTATACAGAACTGTAGATAAGGACAAGAAAAAAGGGAGAATGTCTACTCTAGCTATGGTACACAGGTTAAACTGGAGGAAGGTGTGAAGATGATAGCAGAATTTCATGAAATAATGGTAAATAGCAAACAAAATTCTAGGTTGCTTAGGTAGGAACATTAGTCTTATGAAGCTGCATTTGGAATTTGGCCTGGTTTGGTGTGTAGTGTGAAAGTGTTAGAGAAATGTGGAAAAATAACAAAGAGGAACTAATTAATATGAGGACCTGAGGAACTACTTATGTGTGTATATACATAAGTTTTTATACATATACACAGTGTGTATATATATGCTCCAAAAAGTAAGCATGCATTACAAAGATACCTCCAGGAGGTTTAGGATGTGAGTTCTGAAATTCTGATAAACTGTTCTTCGAAGAACTTGGGAAAAGGCCATGCAAGCTTAAATTAAGGATGTCAGGAAACTAAAAGATTGAATTCCTTTGTTCTGTCTTCGTGTTACACAGAATAAACTGCCAAGAGCAATATTACAAACAGCTAGTGCCAAGAAACTACAGATATACTGCACAACTTTCGTAACTTTGTTGGAAATTTATGGTCCACTCTAATGATCTGCAGAATGATTAAATTTTTGGAATCAGCTGATGCTAAAGACAAAGCTAAACTTACTTTGACAAAAACAGTCATATAGATGAATATTCTCTTGTAGTTTACGTATAAGCTCAGTCGATGTAAGCTCCCGAAGCATGAGAATTACAGCTCTGGGTAGCTCTAAAGGCCTAGAAGAATTATTCCTGTTTTATTATTATTATTATTATTTTTTATTGTGAAACAATTCTGTAGCTATTTTTGTCCCACTTATGTTGTGCATTTCTATCATTCTGAGCTGCAAAGATCTGAGCCGTGCCTTTCTGCATGTGTATTTCTTGTTGAAAGAAGACTGGTGAGACTCTGAATGTGCAGGAGTTCAAAAAATGAAAAAGATTAAACACAACATAGAAATGTCATTTTTACTTTACACTTAAGTCTAAGAACTTAAAAACAAAAGAATTCCTTGAAATAATGTTTTGTTTTTGCATTGCATACTGTAGGTATGATTTCTTATTTCAAAGTTTTCTTTCATTTGAAAAGCGTTAGAAAAGCAGACCAAATCTTTTACGGAAACATGAATTAATGTGATATTTGTTTGTTGATTTTTTTTGTCAATGGGATTAACGAGGACTTTTTTTGAAAATACATATTTACTCTGTAGACTGTAATGATTTCAGAAAGAACTCATTATGATTTATCAGCTATATATATATTTAAGGTGTGTTTAAAAGTGAGTGAAATGTCTCTTTTAGAGTAATAAAAATCTCAGATCTCACAAATACATACAGAAGCAACGATTTGAATGTATTCAAGTGGCAGTAAAACATTATTTTCTAGCACTTAGAGTAAGACCTTTAGTATTTTAATCTACCATTGATTTATTCACAGTCACTAATCTCAAAAGTCCGGCTGTTATTTACAATTTAGAGCTATGTCACTATTCACTTTGAACTTTTTGGTAACCTCTGTGTTGCTATGTGAATGTAGAATATTAATTTACTTTAACACAGAGGCACTAAGATTTTTAGTGTTCAAGAATATCACTAAGCTGTGCTTTAATTAAATTAATTGCAGATACTAAACAGAGTTGGTCTGGCTTCAAGTGTCATTAATGGGAATGGGGGTGAAATCCTTTCCTTGAAAAAATAGAAACTTTGCTTACCTGAGTGATGCACAAGCCAGTGGGCAGACAGATTGTACAGGTTCCTTTGGAGCTTTCTTGGGAGGAAAAACCCCAAAAGTTATAAAGAGGAACTAACTATTCATAATTTTAAACATTGGAATTGCTGATGTAAGAAAAGATATTATAAATTGGCTATGAATTAGCCTTAGATAATAGCTTCTAACCATTGGAGATATTGATTGACCAGGAGGTTGCCTAATGAGGATGGAAGCAAGAACAAGTAGCCTGGGAGGAATGCAGAGAAATTGTCCAAGCAGCTAAGAATTATGTTAGGAAAGTTAAAACCCTAATAGAATTAAATGTGGCAAAGGGTGTTAAGGGCAACAAGAAAAGCTTCTATAATTAAATTGGCGATGAAAGGAAGACTTGGGAAAATGTCAGCTCTCTCCAGAAGGAAATGGGAGACCTGATTACCTGGGATATAGAGAAGGCTGAGGTACTTAATGACTCTTGCCTCAGTTTCACTGGCAGGTGCTCTAGCCAAACGACCCAAGTCTCAGAAGGTTAAAGCAGGGACTGTGACAATGAAGAATATGTGGTACTTTAGAGATGTGTGCCTGGGTACAAAGACTCTGGTGTGTTTATTTTAGGCTGTGTTCCAACTAGATTATATGTTTTGATAGAGACAAAGTTCCCTGGCGTAGATATGGTCCATTCCACTTTCATTGGTCATGTGATCAGTGACCATTCCTTGATACCTTTAGTTTGCAGCTGCAAATTAGGAATCCCGTATTCTTCTGTTTTAGTATCCAGGCTCACTGCTGGGTAATACATAAATGATGTGAGGATCTCTGCCCTGCCGTGTGCATGTCTGGTAGAAGAGCTCGCCTGTGGTGCGCGTAGGTTGTGCAGGATGCAGCAGACAGTTGTTACCATTGTGGCATTGGGTTGTTGATGTCAAGTCTGACCCCTGGTATCTACCACTTGAAGATCTTATGTGAGTCTCTGTTGTGTTATTTTGCCTTATCATGGACGGTACATGGATGATGGGGAGACAAGAACTGAGGCCCAAGTTTTTCCAGTAATGATGAATCTGGATGGATGTGTTCCCATGACTTGAGAGCAGAGACTAGGGACTTTATTAGGCATGGTTTCTTTCACAGAATTAGTTGCAGGGGATTACAGAGGTGTATGTGTGACAGCTAAGTCAGAGGCAGGTTATATGCTGAAGATCATGTGATGGTGAGGTACAGGGAATCAGTTACAACCGACTGTTGTACTTTGAGAAAGTCCTGCTGAAATTAATATGGATGCAATCCAGCAGAGCTCAGAGATATTGCTTCCATGAAAGACAAAGCCAGTGATCATGCAACCTGTAGTAAACACCCACAACAGTGTCACCCGTTGTAGCCTGGCTGATAATTTTCACCCGTAAGCACTGTGTTCATTCCAAGCTCTCCAGTCATTCCTAAATATTGAATGCCACAGAGACAGGGTTGCCTATTGTTTTTTTAAGTGGTAATTTGAATGTATTTAATGATTCATCTGTTTTTTTTCTGAGTAAGGCTCTTAATTTCTCAGATCTTTTGTCACTAAATAAGAGGTATAAAATGAACTGTTAACTTGTAAGAGATATTCAGACTGAGTTAGATAGTGCTATACATTTCTCTGTGAACTTAATTCTGTACTCAGCAGGTAAAACGTGTTAAACATTTTTAGTGACCGTAATGCATACATGAAGTAACCATAGTGATTAAGAAAACAATGAACTTTGCCGTAAGCAGCCTAGATTGTAAAGATCTATAAATCAGTGATTTTTTTAGCTTGTGACCAAGTTTAGACAATGGAATATTGAACGAAGGCAGAAGTATTACTAGACTTCTTAAATAATAAAGACACTAGTTTTATAGGTAATGCATCTGTAAATAATTTCAGTGCTCAGACTAGCCAATAGGTAAATAATTAGTTTAAGGAATAGAGACAAAACAATGTTTAATATGAAAGAGCAGTAATGAGGTCATGGTAATTAAGTATTGGCACTCCTAATATGTAGTAAGTCAGGAAATTGAAAGAGTTCTTTAAATATTGCATATATATTATTTTGTATTTTTCCTGAGAAAATAATTCAGTGAGTTTAACATAGGCATATGCATTTATAAATCTAGCAAATTATTTCATGGCACTAACTATTTCTTTCTTAGCTAACATCCATGCTCATTCCAAGTAAAACCACACTTTCTAGAGGACTAGTTGTTGCCACTTAGTTGATCCTTGCAGAAATTTGTTCTTTTGTTTTTCATCGTTGTATTCCAAATTCTGTTCTGAAAGAACAGAGGCATTCAACTCAATGCATTTATATGAATGAATTCCAACATGGGAGTTGGAAACTAATCTGCTAAAAGATAATGAGATGAAGAAGGTGCCTAATGAATTTCAGGATGTCACTACTTTAGGAGAGGCTGCAAGAAGGGTGAATGAGGATGGAGTTTTCTCCTCCTCCAAGCAGGAAGATAGGATGGAATTCAAACTTATTGTGACAAACTAAGGAAGTGGCTCAGGAGGTCTAGAATGTTGGCATATTAGGGAAGGTTGAATAGTGTGGTGGTGTTTAGCTTGGTGAGATGCATATTGGGGGATATATGATGACAGTGTTCAGATACTTCAGAGACTTCTGCCAAGCAGTTAATACTGCGTTCTCCATTTCCATTGGACTGAAGACATCACGAGAAAAATTGATCAGTGTTTTCTTTTTTCCCCTAACATTAAAAAAATATATATTTAAGAATAGTTTAGACAAAAAGATGTCATAATGTTGAATTGGTAAGATATCCTGAATTGGAGCAATCTGGTTGTCTGTGATTGTGTGCAGAATATTCTCTGACGCAAATGGAGATGATTTATCTTCCATTATATGTGAAGAAGTGAACAGACAGTAGTGAAATGCTGTCCTGCTTTCATTCTCCACATCTTTTATGGCTTATCTGTCAGCCATATTGCTGTTCCTCTTGGTATTCTTATGTGCACCGCAGTGAGAAGTATTGCTTTTAGCTGATATCATCAATTACTTTTGTATACTTGAAAGCATTCCCAGAAACATAATGAACTCATTCTGTACACAGAAATGAATTTCTGTATCGTCTTCAGAGTTGTTTTGTCACCTACGGGTACTTGTTTTTGTTAACGTAAATTTTACTTATCGGAAGAAGAAGACAAGACAAAAAAAGCATATGCTATGTTATTTATATAATATACATGATATGTTGTAAATCAATTTGATCTTGAGTGCATATTGTTACAAACTTCATACAAAATTATGCTTTCTCCTAAAACAGTTTTACAGAACTAAGTAAGCTTTAGGAACAATATGAGAACTTATTCTTCTTAAAGTAGCATGGAAGGTAATGGTAAGATAACACAGTCTTTGAGATAGTTGTCTGGTTTGATTGTCTTGGAAATGTCTGCTGTGATGCACCTACGTGTTTAGTTTTCCTGTCACCTTTTATTTATTGACAGTGGTATGGGAGGGTTGCTCTAGGGTAAAACAGCAGATGTGCTGAATTTCTGTTACTTCCAACTTGCCGTCACGAAAATGGATATCCTTTTGTTCAGTGTGTGAATATTGTCACCTCAACTTGACATGTCTGCTTTTATACTGCAGTCATTTTGTTACCTGTCACAAGTGAAATTTTTCCCACTTCCAGGCTCTTCAACATCCATTGTGTGTGTCATAGGGAAGGGATGGCATTCTCTTGAATATTCACCAGAATGTTCCCTCTGAACATCTCAGACTTCATGGAGACCATCCAACCTCAGAGATGATCCTTATGAATTAAACAAAAGAAAACAAAGAAAACTCTGAAACATCAGTGAACCATTAACACCTTCCCTAAATTAATCTGTGATGCAAAAAATTTCATTCTTAGTGAATCCTAGCCGTTTTAGTTTATCCTAGCCATTTTAGTGTATCCTGCTCCTGTTCTCTTTCTGTAACAAATCTGGATTATCAGTGTCCTTGGAGTCAGAGAGATGTAAATAGTTTCTAACAAGGTAATACACTCCTCTAGCTGTGAGCGTGCTTTGAAAAGCATGTAAAACCTACTGGCTACTGTTAACAGAGGGAAGCCATTACAGCACGAAATTAATTCAAATAATGTTTTTCCTAAGAACACCAGAAGAATTTTCTCTATAGTATCTTCACTTCGAATATTAGAAAGAAGTGATCTCTCAGTACTTCTTCACCAGTGTTGGATTGCTCCCTTCTTCCCTTAACATTGTCAACATGTTCTCATTATTATAACCTTGAATTTTAATAGTGTGCATAAGGTAAAATGCAAGAACGTGCCTAGCAGAAAAGTCTTTTCAATGTGTGTTCTAATAAAGTGTGTCTACTCTAGTGCACTGCTAATGAATTTAGGGAAGAAAGGCATATAAAGAAAAGAAGGCAAAGCCATTATATAGACATATACTGTAACTGAACAAAAAGAGGCTAAGTGCTAATGCTGTCACAATCTATAATAAAAGATATACCTAGAAATTATCAGAATTATCAGCAATGAGAAAAGCAGATGCTTCTCTCTCAAGGTTAGCCTAAAGTGTGAGCTGTAATGCCTGAGGTCTTACAGCCAGGCCTGTTTGTGCTAGGCCTTTGTCCAGAGCCCTGCTCCATGCTCCAGCCTCCGGGGTGCAAGGCAGGCGAGCCCTGCCTCAGGCCCAGTCACTCATGGGGCCAGGGCACGAACTGGTCTGAGAAGTGATCACGGGCCATGACGGGGACTGAGACATCACATAATGTTTCTGTCACAGGCAAAAGAGACCCCGCTTGGATAAAACTAATCAATTCATTGACAATTAAAATAGTTTCAGGACCAAGGAAATGTTAAAACAACACATTTCCTTCCCTCTTTCCCAGGCTCTGCCAACCTCCAGATCTGGTACAAGATCACGTTGCTCAGGGCCCCATCTAATCTGGCCTTGAATACCTCCAGGGATGGGGCATGAACAACCTTTCTGGGCAGCCTGTTCCAGCACCTCAGTACTCTCTTGGTAAAGAACTTCCCTCTGACATCCAATCTAAACCTTCCCTCCTTGAGCTTAAAACCATTCCCCCTTGTCCTATCACTATCTGCCCTTGTAAAAAGTTGCTTTCCTTCCTGTTCATAATCTCCATTTAAATCTCCCTCATCACCGAAGAGCCCAGCAATTTGTGTAGCTGCCAGCACTCTTCTGCTGAACCCCAGTGCTGACCACTTAGAGAGCTTGTGTGATTTGCTTGAGCACTGTTTTTTTTCTGGAAATGATCTCAGCAAGGGTTGCGGAGGGGGACCTGTCAGGCAAACAAGAGGTGCCGGTATAACTGCATGCACTGGTACAAGTGTTATACATCTGGATAGCTGTACAGATACAGGAGTCTTGTTTTTAACCAGCTTCTACAAGTTTTATAATGAAAATGGAACTTTTTTTTTAAACGTTAAAGGCTCTGCTTTTGGTATCAGTCTAACCTTTTAGCATGGTATATAACTTAGGATTTTCGGGTAGGAAACATACCATAGTAGAGTGGATCTTCATGTCTCTGTTGTCCTTGTTCTTGTGCACGCAACTGGCCAAGTGCAACCTGCTCTCCCTGAACATGCAGGCTTTGCATGGGTTTCCTGGTCTGTCTCTCACAAAGCCGCCATCACAGCAACACCTGATGGTTTCTCAGGCAGCACAGACAGCGTATCCCTGCATGAGCAGGAAGAATCAAAGCTACTGGTGGAAACAACATGTTGGTTATGTAACCACCCACTGGCAGTAGCTTGTTAATGCTTCTGGTTTTCCATCCCTCCCAAGCAAGGAGGCTTACATGTCTTTATGCATAATATAAAAGTAAAAAAAAAGTTACCTATTTTTGAGCAGCACCTATCAGCGTGTGACCTATTTTGAAATATCACATATATGCAGACTATGCAGACCTCTGTATCAGCGTGAAAAAAGGAGTTATCTATAACTTAGCTCTCCAGACTTTATTTTGATATGTGTATTAGCTAAGGACATACAGGTGGGTATCCAAAACTCCTCTGTGCTATAACATTCTATTGTCTAAGAAAAAGTGTGTAGGCAGAAATTAATTAGAGAATTTCAGTATGTTACTTCCGCAGTGTTGAAGCTTGTTTGTAGACGTGTCCTTCTGATGTCACTGATGATAAAAAAGGGCTTTGCTCTGGTCTTGGAGCTGCATCGTCGATTTTTTTCTACAGGTACCTGGTTAAGCAGCAGGACGCTTATCTGCACTGAAGTGCTGACAGGTACTGCTGCTGCATTATGTCCCTGATTCTCTCCATGATGAGAACCTTCCTCGGTAGCATACGGATGCAGCAAATGTGCCAGTAGTCCAGGCTAGTGAAGCACCACATGTCCATATGTTAACTGAATATTGTTGCTGTTGAGTGGTGTGACATAACTGAACCTTAACATACTGTAAACAGCACACTGCATCAATCTATGTCAGGTCATTCTCTGGTCAGTTGATGAAAACTGTCAAAGCCTCAGACATGTGATTTTGGTTTTGATGTATTCCTTTCTTGCTGAAAAATGATGTGATAACAGCATCCAGAAGCCATATGAGCTACTGAGTCTTATCCCATATTTTTTTCTCCTTGTAAAAGAAAACAACAAAAAAATTATTTATACTAGTAGGTTGCAAGTAGTACTGTAAATTGTATTCCAGTAATGGCACCCTGAAAATACACTGTCAAAGAAGGGATATGAAATACTTCTGTTATTGAAGAGTATTGCCTGGTGTGCAGTAAGTGAAGAAAGCTGACTAGTTTCTAGCAGATTTCATCCCTTTTAAAAATTTTTGTTGTTGTTGTTTTTTCCCTTGTTTTCAGAGGCACTACAGTAAAGCACATAGATGTGAGCTATGTGAAAGTAGTGCAGATTTGACCTAAATTGGTGTAGCTCTGCTGTCACACTTAGTGAACAGCATACATAATGCATTGGATCTCTTTCAGGAATGAATGCTTAGAAGGAAATGAAAATTAAAAAGACACTGGCAAAGAATATCTGATATGATGGTCACCAGCAAAATCTTTATTTCAAAGAAGTGGAATAGAGTTGTAAGGAGAAATCTGGATTCAGTCTTTTTTTTTTTGTCTGTTCAGACAGTCTATTTCCTACTCCAAAAAGAAGATGACCATTTTCAAAAGGGTGACACAGCTCTGCACTGTTGTTTTCACGTTTGAAAGCAATGTAGTAAGAATCATGTTTACGAGTGTTACAGCTGCGCTTTGTTATACAGATGTGGTGGATGAGAAGGAGTGAGACAGTAATGGTAAAAGCAGGACAATAAGCATTACTTCATTCTTCACCTAAGGACTTGGGCTGTTTCTGTCTTGCTGTTACACTGCCATTACCCAATCATCATGGTTTTTATGTAAATATAATCTGCTGGAGTCAGCAGTTAAGATCAGCAGTGGTAACCATGCTCAGATATCCTGAAATTTACATCAGTTCCTCCAAAGTAATAACTCTTACTTATTTCCATGGAAACTACAAGTGCTACAAAGAGCACAATAACACTACTCGATAGAGTAAGTTCTCAGCTACAAGACACTATTTTTCAGCATAGCTATCACCATTAGCTGTGCATTTTCGCCAGCAATGAACAAGAACTGCGTGCTGTGCTCGTCACAATCTGCCCCAGTAGAGGTGCCCCACTGTCACTGTCAACACTGCTGAAGTGCACCCCCACCCCCCACTGTGCTCACAGCCAGTGTTTGGGCTCCATCAGCGTTCAGCAAGTGTTCATGAATGTCAATGGATGCAGTTTTTTCCTCATGGAGGAATTCAATGGTACACCTTTGCTCCATCCGCACTCCCATGTCAAACGCCATGGTGTCAGAGTGCCCCTCTGCTGCCACCTGTCACACGGCAACAACATGGAATAGAATATAGGTGGGAAGCTTCAACCTCTGCTGTGATACCACCAACATCCACCTGTGACGTTGTGGGCCAACGTAATAAAACAGGAGGCATTGCTTTTGGAGCACCCCTCATAATTTTGTTGCCTGCAGTGAGGTAACATTCTCTTGTGGAGAAGAGTGATTCTTAATATTGTGCTACCTCACAAATGTCCACGTAATGGCAAAGTTAGAATGCTCATACTCTGTAAACAATACTCATTTAATGGTGAACAATACTACAGTAGTTATGTTTTGCTACCGTTTTCCAAACTGTGATTTCCAATTTAGTGATTTCAAAATGTACTAATGTGGATTGCCATGATTAGGATAGAATAGAATAGAATAAAACAGAACAGAACAGAATAGAACAGAACAGAATAGCTCAGAGATTGGAGCCTGCAGAGATCATCAAATTCAGCTACCTGACCACCTCAGAGCTAACCAAAAGTTAAAGCATGTTATTTAGGGCATTACCCAAATGCCTCTTGAACACTGACAGGCATGGTGCACCAACTGCCTCACTATGAAGCCTTTTCCACAATGTTTGACCACCCTCATAGCGTAGCATTTTTTCTAATGTGCAGTTTGAACAGTTGATGGTAACTGGGTTTGTCATTTCGCAAGGAAAACAAATAAGTTCTTATGATTTCTGTAAGGGTATGATCAACCTAATGCTGAATGTTTTTTCTGACTGAGCTAATCAATGAAAACTAGAGCAATCGGAAAAGGACTAAGTATGGAAGATGGAATGATCAGTAAATGAGTACAATCTGTGGTCTTTGAAAAACCTTGCTTCCTAAAATGTTGGCTTAAGTCTACAGTGCTAACTGGCACAATGTAAGAACATTGTAAAGTAAACAAGAAATTCTGATTGTTTTCTGATAAAATGCTGTAAGGAAGCAATAGAAATTACCTTCAGAAAAGCGCTGTATGAATAAACAGCTTTACCAGGGAAGGTATAGAACATCAACAGAAGCATATACTCCCTCCTACCTCAGTTTAATGTGTAGAAGGTCAGCATCCTTGTCCTTCTTCCTCTACTGATGATGACGAGGACTTCTCCAGCTCTTAAATAACCACTAACCCTACCATAATCCCCTTGGTCTATGATATTGTGATTTTTTTTTTAGTCATTACAGTGTCTTTACAATATCTTTACGGAGCTTCTGGTGCCATCAAATATATTAAGAGATTTGCTACAATGATATTTACCATGCCGCAGAGATGAAAGCAGTTGTAGCTACTGTATTTACTCAAATTTTCCAAATCCTTTTTCTTGGTTGCATGCTTATTCCTGAAAATATCCAGAACAGTAAGATATTAAAACAGTGAAAGAAAAAAAAAATGAAAAGAAAAAAAAGTCACAAATAAAGCTTATCCTCTTAGTTTTCAGTGTCCTCATCCATTGAGTTCTTACCAGCTTTCACATTATCTGAGCTGCTAAGCTTTAAGTTAGAAGCCTGTTTACCAAGGAAGCCATGACATGCATTTTAATATGACATACTGCATGTGATTTAGGCAGACACTGTGCATTCTGTGTCAGGAAAAACGCTTAAAAAACAGTGAGGCTTTACCAATGCTTTGGCAGGTTCTTAAGTATAATGGGAATCATACAGTGTAAACTGATGAAATGCAGAGCAAGTCTTTTAATACATAACAAATTCCTCTCTGTCTAGAGAAGATAAACTTCTCTATTACATGTTTACGTATGCTTTTTTTAGTTATTTTGTAAACACACATGAAAGCAAGCTTTTTTAGGTAGAAGTCAGGAAGTATTTTGCTACCAATTTCAAAGGCAGCCTTACCCTGTCCAACTGTCTTGTAACATTGCACTGGGAACTTTGCACTCATTGGCCATTGGACTGTTTCTGTCAGTCATCTAAAAAGAAGCTGAGTTAGTAGGAGTAGGCATTTTCCCTCAGCTGTATTTCACTGTTTTGGTGTTTGAAGCTCCCTAGAAACTCAAGGGAATTGTTTAAGCTGAGAAAGAACCTCTAGTTTTACAGGCAAATTTCTGTGTTAGTAGAGCTTTACATCAAAATGTTTTAAAGTATTAAAAGACAGCAGTGACCCTACCTAAGGGACGTTGAAATTGTAGCATATTAAGAATTTCAAGAGATCTCATGTCTTGCCGTACGGTTTTTGTCGAGTGGCAACAGTCACTGGAACTATCTGAAGGATTTGGCCAAAAATACTAGTATGTTTTGAAGTGGAGTTGTAGCAATTTCTTTATTAATAGAAAGCTACAGAAAGTCTGTGATTTATATGTCCTTAATTCTACCTATGCTTATTAAATTAGATTAATTTCTTACACATTCACAATTTTATTGACAAGCAAGTTGTGTTGCAGACCATTGTCTAGTGTATGTCTGGCCTGACATAACACTGGGCTAAGATGGCACTGGCACGAAAAAGAAATACTAGCCTTTATCCCAAAGAGTTTAAAAGGTAAGAGAAAGGCAGAAAAAATATGTGTGACTCCAGATACAGCACATAGAGACAGTGAGACAGAAGATGGTGATGAAAACTTATGGGTCAGCTGGGGGGGGGGCAGTAATTGTGGCACTTTTGACCACATAAAACATAAGATTAGCCTTATGCAAGAATAGAGCTTAATTCTGGTAATGAGATAGCTTTGTTGATGGCTTACTGAAAATGGTACTAAGAACAGAAAACAGTAGTCGTTAAAAATGGAAGGATTTATTTGAAAATACAGAAATAGCAGTAGAAGTTGACATGTCAGTAGTGTTTACATGTTAAATTGGTAGCAATGGGTAGGTTTTAATGATACTATAAAGGTTAGGAATATTAGAAATTATGGAATGAAGTTGGTACTTTTGAAATTATTCTAGGCCTAAAATGTCTTTATTTTAAAATACATCTTATAAATGGCAATGAGAATTCCAGCAGGATTTTCAGACTAAAGAGACTTTTTCATGATTTTCAGTTCTTTATGTCTTTGTGAATGCATGAATTGCACTGAATGATCTCTTACTTTTGTCTTTTTGTCCACAAAACTAACTATGTCAAAGCAACAAGTGGTATTTGCCACCTGTACTGGATTCTAGAAAAGCAGTTTGTACTGAGTGTTGGATGCATGCTGCAGTTTGCAAGAGAAGGGCAGTGCTTTGTTTTAATCTGTGATTAATGTGACTTTTTTCCTTTTTTTCTGCTGGAGAACTTAGTTTCTCCATTGCAAATCTCATCTCATATAGGAGGAGATACATGCAGAAGCACTATGTAAATGACAAAACTCTGAAAATAAGTTCATTTTCTTTTCAATATACAAATCTGGAAAATTCCTGTTTCACAAAATATGGAGCTGCTTATAGAATGCAGTTCTACTGGCTGTTAACTGTTGCTAAGAGAATTTTATTGGAGTATTAGAATGTTCTGTGCTTGAGTTCTTTGCAAAACAATTCTAAGAAGTGATTTATTAAGGAATTCATTTCTACTGTAAATGATTTAAAAAGAAATAGGGACATTTTTGTAGATGTGTTGAGATGGGAATGAGTAACATTCATGATTAACGTCTTGTTTCTGGAAGGAGACCCTATACAATTACCCAAGCATATGCTACCTGAGGGTGTTTTTTAAACTGTAAGAGCAGTATCATGCATGACTCATTTAAGGTTGAAAATATGAAGTGCATTGTCAGGTGTGAGGCAACACTGAATGTGATAACTAGTAAATACTTGCTCGACAGGGACAAAATGAAGTTGTGGCCAAAATAGCAAACAAATCCAGTTATGAATATTTCCATATATAGTAGTGGTGAGAAAATACTAGCTGTGTCATTTAGAGGAAATGTGATTTTATTGAAGAAATACACAGGAATAATGTAAAGATTTTTTACTCTTCCTCAGAGCCTCATTCGTAGCCCAAATACCTGCAACTTGAGTATAAGGAGTATCTGGCAATTACCACATTGCAATGAACATCTAGTCTTTGAAAATGGCACAGGATTCATTATGCTTTATCACGTGAACATACATACTACTTCATGTGCACTGTGAGCATCTGTTTATGTAGACTTTCATCGTGCTTATCTGAGTGCCGGGAGAGAAAGCTTGAAATACAGGCTTGAGGAGATTTAGATCATTCTCCTGCAAAAAGCCAAAATTCTGCTTAAGTGAATTTGTTGCTAATGGTGTAAACAGTGCAGATTAAGACTCAAGCTGCTCCTTCCTGGGAATGATGCCTCTCAATCTATTAAGCAGGGACTAGAGAGTGCCTGTAACTGAGGTGTGCATATATGGTGCTGCATCTGTGGTTTCTCTGTTAAAGACATTTGAAAGTGAATGATTTTTCTGGAATTAATGGTATCTTTCTCTCTGCTCATACATTTTGTCTCTCTCAGGATGTTTTATGTTGTGTAAAATCTGAACACAGTAGCCTGACATCACCTTACTGCAGTCAAAACACAAGTTTAGCTTTTGAGGCATATATTTTAATGCTAGTTTCTTCTAAATCATCTCTTCAGTTCATTCCCCATTCTCTGGTCTTAGAATAATCTTTGGTGACATCTGTAGTGGATTCCAAAACTTGAACAGTCAGCGACTGAGACAGTTACTGCTGTGACATCATTGTCCTTTCAATTTCTCACTCAGCAAAAATAGTTTTCCCTGGTATTAATTTCAAATATATAGAGTGACAGAGTCTAAGATGTAGAATGTATAAAACTCATCACAACTTTAGGCTTTTAGGGCTGCATTAGAAAATATTTTCTTGTAATCAAGTTTGATGTCTAACACTCTCTAGTTATATCAATAAACTTCCAAGCATTTCCTTTATGTTGCAATTTGCTGCCTGCAGATGTATTGCACACCACTGTTTGATTTAAGTTTGGTTGTACCAACCCAGGTCTGGGCATCTGGACCTGATCTGGGAGAGAGACTGGCAGAAATCTGTGACTATAATGTGTATGGTGAATCCTTTGTACTCTGGTAATTTAAGTAAATAAATGAACTGGAGGAAGCGGATTTCTCCTTCTTGCTGCAGTCCTAGTTTTTTAGAAAAATAGTCCGAAATGTATCAGAGCCAGCCTCCTAGGCAAAGCACAGTTGGAAATGCTCTTATTCCCTCGGGAGTCACAAACAGTCACAGCCTTTGGAAAGCAATGAAACCAATTCATGTACATCAGATGGCGTTTTTTTTTTTTTTGTTGTTTATTTTATTTGAAGAGTCTTTCAAAATAAAATTCTTAGGAAGATAACTGTAGACTCTGGCTGCATATGCTGCAGTGGTGAGGCAGCTGGTGTTCACTATGATCCTTGTTTTTACAGGTTTAAACAAAAGGACCTACTGGCAATTCAGTTTTCTATATAATAGGCGGACAATGCGAAACACAGCTCTGGAGTTCTGCATTGTGAAAGAAAAGCTCAGTGTCACCAGAGCTATTGACTTTCCCTACCTGACTTGCAGACATTCGGAGAGGAATAACATATGTACCTTACTGTAAAGCGCAGGCTTAATAAACACACAGGCATTATGTTTTACAAAATGTAACAACAGAGGATGGCAGGCTACATAAAAACACGTCACTATGTTTTGCTGTTAGCTGATATGCCTTTGGCAGTGTTACAAGGAAGAATGCAAACATTTCATTTCCAGTCCATAAGTAAGTGGGAAATGTTTCTTATGTGCACTTGTGTTTATTTTAAATAAATGTGTCAATATTTTTAATTGTAGAAAGTGTGGGATTTCACTAAATTCAGTGTCCTTTATTTGACCTTAACTTTTTTTTATTATTTTCTGAAGATTTTAACTGAAGCATTTCCTGTAGATCTCAAATGTGTGTTGCTGTAGAATTGTTCTGCACAAAAAAAAGAATAAAAAGAATAAAAAAGAGCTATTCTTCATTAAAGTGCAAATGAAATTAGTAAAGGGCCTTGTGTAACCTTGAAGTGCTGTGGAATTAAGCCTTAATCCCACATAGTCTTAAGAGCATGAATGGTATCAGTAGTGATCCAAAGTACTGCAGATTTGTTCTTCACTGAAGTGCTAGGGGGAATAAAACAGATGTATTCTGCTTTTGCTCATGAAGCTCAAAGGTGAAAACATGGTGTTCCAGATAGGTTGCTGGGCCAGTAGGCAGAAGATAACTTTTCCCTTTTTGGTTTCTGACTTGTTATAGAATCTGGGAAAATGCGTGTTGCTTTAACAGTGAAGTAAAATAACACTTCAGCTAGCCACTTCTTTTTTTTCCCCCCTGATTGCGATTTGGTGTTGTCTTAAATAAGGAATATTAGCAGCACCATTAGCAGCATGTTTCAGAATGTTATCAGAAATCTGCTAGCATAGTCTTTGTGTAGCTCCTGAGAGAAGGCTTGTGTGCCCATTTTGTCCGTGTGGTGTCTGTCCTGAAGCTTCCTACAAGTGGTCACTGTGTGTGAGCTGTAATAAACAGCCGAAAATTGGTACATACCAATTTGCAGTCTCTGCCTCTGCTTTGGCTAGCTGTGTAAACTAATTATGTAATGACACGCTTGTGAATATCCACTGAAGCACAGGTCACTCTTTGCTGCTGTAGTGGAAATGATATGAAGCCATTTACAGAAGTGGGAGAAGACTGCCACTATCTGCCTGATCTGGATGTCGAGAGCTTGCCGCAAATCTAGTGTTTGTAGAGGTAGCCACACTTCTTCCTCAAGGCCAGTCCTGCTCCTTAGCCCTTGTGTGGCTGGGCCAAATGGCTTACTGACTGCACCTTCTTTGGTAGGTTATTTCCCTGCCAAACAAGATCAAGGATAACAGCCTTTATGTTTTTCTTGTTAATCTTTGTCTTAGCCATATGAGGTACTTGTATTCTGTCTAAGGCCATTCAGGTCAGCAGAAATGTTTTCATATGCTACCACTGTCTTTGGTTCGGGACTCTGCTATATAAAAATGCATGATCCATGCAGAATCTGATTGAGGGAGGGTTGGCATCAAAATTTGAACAGTTACAAAAATCTGCAAGTCTGTGTATGTTGTGGTCTGCTTAGGCTGCCCAATAGCAGTTAAACAGTTCTCATCAAATCTACCAGCTCTTAATTCCAAGCACATTTTTCTTATAAGATTGAAACATACTTTTTACATCAATAGTAGAACACATTATGTATCATCTGTAGCAATAGAGCTAAAAAAAATCTCTGTATTCATAAATTAAATTGACATTTTGAAAGGTTAGCACAAAGAGCTGCTTTGCTGTCTGTAATCAATAAAAAAAAAGGTATTTCAAGTAATTAAAATTTCCAATGTAGACATTCTTGTTTGGTGCCTGTCAGAAAGCACAAAACAGCCACAGAAAGGAGAAAACATAGATAAAACAAGCCTTGCTCGTATAAGGTCTTATTATCTACAACAGGAATTTCTAGAATACAACTCTATCTTGGTTCAGACTGTGTGTGAGTTAAGAATATAGAAAGCATCACATCTGTAAGTTGGTTTAGGAAGGGAGAAAAGACACAATGCAATTGCCACGTGAACAGTGTATGAAAAATAAGTTATACTAGCTGTTGTGCACGTCTGATATATAGACATGTTTGTTAGATACAAGTGATTAAGATTTTAAATTTGCATTGTTTCCTCTTATATATGCTCATAAAACTAGATGAAGTCTCACTCTTTAAATTTGAGGATGCATTCTAAAATGAATGAAAAAAAGTCATTTGGACACAGTTTTTTTGTGAATATGTTGTTACTTGATTAATCACTTTCTTTCAGACACTGTTGATACTGATAAATAGTGGTAAATGTTTTGCTATTCATAACCGTGATAGGTTGGTAAACAGGCTTCAGTTCTTTCTCTAAAAAGTATTTTTTTGGGATTAGTGACAGAGAGAAGCTATTTGAGGAGGTTAAGGGGTATCAGTGATGAAGCTCTGGAGGCAAAGAAAGTTGTTCACTCAAGATTCTGTGATTGGCCATTTTAGAAACTTTTACATTGCTTTTGTTTCCTCATTAGATGTGTACAAATATGAAAGAGGAGAGGGTAGGACTCATTTAAATTCTTTCAGAGTAACGAGGAAGTGATTCATGGAGTTATGTGCTGGGAATGGGAATGGTGGCAAGCGGTAAATCTTCAGGTTTCCCCGAGTATTTGACTCAGGTCTGTCTTGCTTCAGACGTTGCTTGTTGAAAAATGAGGCTACTGAAGATCCTAGACTAAAGGCAGATTTAAAATATTTTTATCTAATTTGTTCACATAAGGCAATGATACGTTTTTTTCTCACATAACTCTAGCTGAAAATATTATAGTCAGATCCATGTCTAATTTAATTGCTTTTTTGGAATTTTTTGTACAAACAGTAGAGTCTGTGGTGATTAGTAGTGTAGTTTGCTTGGTAGAGAGAATTTTAAACTAGAATCTAGGGAGGAGGGAGTGATTCCTCAAAAATAACTGAGGAAGTTGTGGATAGATTAGGGAGGCCAAGGGCTGAGGTTAATGGAAACAGAAGGAACATAGTGGCTAACCATACAGAGCTGAAGAGGAGCTTCGTGGGCATGTGGAGAAGGAATTGCCTGCAGAACAGCCTGTTCTGGAGAATCAGCATTCTCACGTTCCTCTCTGAAATGTCTTGATACTAATGCACACCGAATGGGGAACAAAGGAGGAGTTGGAATTCTGTGTACAGCCACAGGTCTGCAACCTCTCAGGAGTCCAGGAGGCATTGTAGGACAGGCCACATGCTTGGAGTACTGTGACGGATGGATACAGGCTCCTTAGGAAGGACAGACCAGGAAGACGATGAGAAAGAGTTCCCCTTTATGTGAGAAAACAGATTTTATGGAGCTCTGCTCAGAAATGGGTCAAGACTCTTATGTATGAAGATTAGGAGACAGAAAAAACATGACTGTTGCCACAGCAGGAACGTGCTTATTGACCTCCTGATCAGGAGGATGTAGATGAGGCCTTCTTCAGACTGCTGAAAGAGGTGTCACGCTCACAGGCCTGAACATTTAGGAAGGACTTTATGCCCCCTGATATCTGCTGGAAGGACAACACAACAGGGCTCAAGCTATTCTGGAGAATTTTTAGAGTATGCTGATGACAAATCAGAGTGGTGTGCTGCCATCCTGAGGGACCTTGACAGGGTGGAGAATTGGACTGAGAGGAGTCGCATGAAGTTCAGCAAGAGAAGTGCACCTGAGGAAAAATAAACCCAATGAAACAGTATGCACTGGAGACTGGCCAGCTGGAAAGCAGTTCTGCATGGAAGTACCTTGTTGTTTTGGCAGAAAAAAAACTGAAAATAAGCCAAAAACGCAGTCCTGTGGCAAAGGCAGACGAAGCCATCCGAGGTTGCCTGGGAAACAACATCAACAGGCCAGTGGAGACAATCCTTCTAGTTAGTGCTGGTGAGGTCACAGCTGAAGTAGTGCGACCAGTTCTGGGCTCCCCAGTAAAGAAAGATATGGGCTTAATGGCAAAGTTCAGCCAGGAGAAGAGGGGCCTTGGAGGAAATCTTTTAAATGTGTGTATATACTTGATAGGAGAGAACAAAGAAGAGACGTTCTCTTCTCAGCAGTGCCTGGTGACAGGTTAAGAGTCAGTAAGCACAAACTGACGCATATGAAATTCCATCTGAATACAAGAAAACTTTTTTTTTTTTACTGTGAAGCTGCTTGAATACTAGCAGTGGTTGCCCAGAGAGGCTGTGGAGTCTCGGATCATGGAGGTATTAAGACCTTGATGGCAGGCAGTCCTGGGTAGTCTGCTCTAGGTGAACCTGCTTGAGCTGTGGTTGGATAGATGATCTCAAGAGGTCCCTTTTAATCAGTAGAAGTTACTGATACTTTTACTGAATCTGATAAGATGTAAGTAGCATGTAAGTAGGATGTGATCTGTTCAAACAGCCGGTGAGTATTTATGTAATAAGCTCTGACTTCTGTGGGAAACTAAATGGATTAGAACTCTTCACTTTGGAAAACATGACAGAGAGAAATCTGTGGGAGATTTAGTTTTTATACACTTCAATTGTAAATGAAATGCAAAAAAAAAAAAAAGGAAAAAACTGTTCACTATTTTTCATAACATAAAACTCAGACAGGAGGTAAAGAGAGTAGAAAATTTTGTTCTGAATTAACTTATGAAACCGATTTGCAGCATAATATGGAATTTAAAAATATAAATGGGTTCAAAAAGGGCATAAACAGACCTCAGGAAGTTAGTTTCATGGGTGGCTATTAAATATATGAATTTATATTCAGGCTGTCCATTTGCTGCCTCAAATCGGAAAGTTATTCTGGGGAAAGGGTAATTTCATACTTATCTTGCTACCTGTTGTATGTTTGCAACCCTTCATAATGGGGCACTGTTGGAAACTGGATGCTGGCCCAGCCTGAGTTTTTTTGAGCTTTTTTATTTTTCTATTGCAAACTTTCTGTCCACAGTAAACAGCAAACTGAAGTGGATATTGATGTGCAAAAAATCTGAATGAAGCAACAGGTATTAACTCCTCAAATAATTTCCCAAATCAGGCTAGTACTAGTATCAGGCACCATATTGCAGAACATCTACATTGACTGCTTTTGTATAGTGCTATAAACTTAATTAGATAACAGATATTTAATATATGTCTTTCCATGGTCATTAACTGCTGACAGGTGCAAGAAGCCCCTTTTCACCATACAGATCTCAGTGTACTAGAGCCTATAGCATCTAAAGAAAAAAAAACAAAACTATATGCTGTTTACACTAAATGGTTGCATTTTGCTATGGTAGAGAAAAAAGCTTGAGAGCTGCCACTGCATTAATAGTAAAGGAAAACAAAAACCACAATATTATGAGGGACCTCTAAAGAGCATAATTAGCATTATTTCTTTTCTTTAGGGTCACACAGGGAATGGCGTTACCCATTTTGATTTAATGTTATGGAATCCTCTCCAGAATATTCTGGAGAATATAATAATGATACTGATTATAGCGTGATGTGACCCTGTGGATCGCTTTTGCCATCCCCAGAGCATTGCAGCCATTTGTCCAAAGGTCAAGGGGAAAATTCTTTGCCAATGTCCTCAGTACTAAAGTATTCTGCATGATAAGATTAGTGTCCTTCTTTTTAAGTTTTCTTCAGTCTTTTCCATTATGCACAGACGTCCATCTTGAAAAATCATTCTTCTCCAGAAACTGTTTTCCTCTCATCTCCTTTCTGTCTCTGTGCTTCTGGCAGACCGCATATTTTTGTCCCTGTCTAGAACATGTTTGCATTTTTCTTGGGAGAATAGTGAGGGAAACACACCTTTTTAGCAGGATTCAAATTAAACTAAGCTAAACAAGATCTAGAAATGGTTCTAACTGTATGGTAACAAGTTCCTCTAATCCCTCATACTTCTCTGGTAGCAGAATTAACAATGACAGTCAGTGAGGCGACATTGTTTATGATATATGGTATTTATTGTTATTTGTCTAACGAAGATCAAAATAGGAACTTTGACTCTTGGCAGTGATCTTCTCACCGTTGTCACAGGTGCTATGAAGACATGGTAAAATAAGGGAGAGGGGCAAAAAATAGCGCGGATGGTTTGTTCTTGAACTCCTGACTTTCAGCAGCTGCATTTTAAAACTACTGTTCAATTTTGCTCGTATGGATGCGAGGCCTCTCCATTATGTGTGCAAACACAATCTGATTAGTATTTTTTATAAGCTAGTCTTGTCTGCTTTTATTACAGACATCACCTTCAGACGTGGGGCCACCATAGCCATTAAATCAAGAATATTTAGCTATTATTTGTAATAAATGTCAGCAGGGCTGAATTGAAGCCAGCAGGAAATGTTCAGGGCAGAAAACACACTGACATTCATTCATGCAAATTTGTACCACTAGTAGAATTAATCATAAAGAGGGAGGGTAGAACATACATTGCATTTATATTACTGGTTTGGCCAATTGTGATTCATCATGAAAATGAGGGCTATAATGGGTAAGCAGCAGCCTACTGACAAAAAGCCGCATACAAAATATGATTAGGTGAGTATAACTTCCAATACAAGATATTTAAATACTGTTTTAAAGTTACAATGGGTCAATGTATAGGCAAATGAGAACTACAGCTACTCACGTTTTAACTGGTAATTTAAAGGACAATTAAAAAAATATTTAGGCAACTTTTTTTTTTTCCTATTATTTTTTTTTTTAATCCTTTCAAGAAATTTTATCCTTTCTGTCTCTCTTCACAGTACTGGAACATCTCAACACTATTTTACCAGAAAACAAAGGCAATAGGAAGCTTTTGAAGACAAAATTCGTAAGATGTTTTTCACTTCAAAGTCATGTACTGTAGGAGACTGTCTAAATGAACTCTATGAAGAATATTGAATGGAAAATCTTACATTTTAACAGGAATGGGTTTCTTCGATGGATATTACTGCCGTATAGGAGTATTGTGCCAGATTGTGCCTGGAAATGACCACCAGAAGATTTCTGTTGGTGAAAAAACATGAGGATGTTTATGTCAGGAACGTTAGAGAACCAGGGTAGGAAGCCACACCACTTTTTTCTGATTTTGAATGCTGTAGCCTGCAAAGCTGACATGAACAGAAATTAATTCAAGAGCCCAGCTATTTAGTGCTACTGGGCTGATGCAGACTGGGAAATGCATTCTGGTGAACTAGTGAATTCAGCTCTTAATAATGGAGTTTTGCCCATGAAAAATAAAAACAAAGTGCTCCCTTCATAACACTTTTCTTTGTAAATTCTAACAGAGAAAAAAAACTTAATTGCAAATATGTTAAATACTTAATACTTGAAAAAGATCTGAGGATATCTGTGTTCTATTAATTGTATTCCTTCACACTCACTCCTATAAAAGGACACTCATATTAAATTTGCTTGTTGTTAGCTCATAACCTGGAGGAGAGCCAGATAGGAAATGGCTACTTGGTAGAAGTAAAACCACATTTTAAATCCACTTAAATGTATCACAGTGCAATGTCTGGTGAAACCTACACACCTGAATAATGTGTAGGAAAACTGTAAGTGCTATTTTTTGTATAACAGGCAGTCCTTTGCAGAAAACCTGGAAGAAGATTATAATATAAATCTGCAAATGATAAAACGCAGAAAAAATTAATATTGAATTTTATTATTCCTGAACCAGAGGATGAAAGCATATTTTTTTTATCTCTTTCTCTTATCTTGATCCAAAAAGAAACATCTTGAGCCCATTTCTGAAAATATTAAAAATTGAACCAGTAGAATGGAGTAGACATAAAAATGTTAGAAGAATTTAGAGACAATAACAGTTCTCACATTTCTTTAGTTCTAGATTTTAACAATGAGCTAGAGAAAGGAAGAAGCTGAATATGATTCATAAAATTAAAATACAAAAAATTTCCATTTCATATGGTACTCTCTAAGCCAAATATAATCTTCAGAGTAGTTGTCAACTTCCTGGAGTGCCAAGGAATTAAATGCAAAACAACTATTCTGAAACAATCTTCCGTTCTCACTGTTTATAATCATTACATGAGGTGTTATCCTGCAGACTGAGAGGATATGTAAACAAAAACACCTTTCAGAGTGCTAGAAGCAGTCTGCGTAAATTGTTTCCTTGGGGTTTTATTTTTAATTGTTGATACAAGGGAAAGAACCTAATTTGGTCAAGGGGAAACAAATACTTTCTGTTAAGTGAAATAGAGCTTTTCTTCCCATAATTCATGAACTCACATAACTACTTAGCACGTACTGCTAAGTTATTGTTGGCATGTTATACTCAATGAGAGAAATTATAATTAGAAGTCATTCTTCATTTTTTAGAGCAAAATGTTTTTTGTCTCTTCCATTTATGTAAGCCTTAACCATTCTTAAGTGTTTTTGAAACCTGACTATGGTGTGCTTTGGGGGCAAAGAATTTTGTGGTAGGAATTACAGAATTTTTACCTGTTCTGTGTTTTCAGGACATACTGTAAGCTTCAGACTTCATTTAAGTGTTTGTTGTTGTTGTTGTTATTGTTTTTTTTTTTTTTTTAATTTGAAGAATCTAGATAATCTGGAGTGTTTTTAGCAGTTCTAGTTTCTTCACCTCAAGAAGGGAATAGCAGACTTAGAGAAGGTGCAGACAAAGGCAGGTGAATTGATCAAAGTGATAAATTACTTTATGGACAGTGGCTAAAAATATTAGGACTTCACAAGAATGCTAAGAATGTATATGATTAATTTTTACAAAGTTATCAAGGTGTTGCATAAGGTGCTGTTCACCAAGTCACACAATATCGTAAGTGTGGGCATGCGCTGAAACTCAGAGTAGAATGACTAGAAAGATGAGAGTAGGGTTTTTTTTTTTTTGCACAGAGTACAGTGAAGTCTGAGAACTTGACATGGGGAGTTGCGAAGGCAGGAAGTGTCAGTTAGGTCAAGAAGCAAGACAAAATAAGTAAAAAGATAAATGAATGGACAGAAGGTCCATAAAGAGATTTTGAAAGAAGAGGCTGGTAGGTGTCCTCTAACACTTGTAACATGGTGAATGGAGATGTTGGGGGAATAATAGGAGAATGGAGAACAAAAAATAGCCAGGTCATAGTGCTCCTCTTAAATAGCATTTTCTCCCACTGCTGTTGAAATTAAGAGTCCTAGGCTCCTTATCGGTGGTGTGACTCTGTAGGGCATTACTGATGCTCTTAAACATTCTGTCTCGATGATACAGGTATCACTTAACATGAAATATCCTGTGTTTTTTTTTTTCATCCTGATAGCATTGAGGCATAAAGGGCAAGAAAGCTAAATAAGTTAGCAAAGAAGGAGTTAGCAATTAGCTAAGCATAGACAGTAGTGTTTACAAAATAAATTGTCTTGTTACAGTAAGCACTGGCAGTAACTGAGAGTCAATTTCTGAATCAACTTAAAAGAGGTTCAGATACCACTAACTCTATAAGGATGTGTGTATACTGAACTTTGAAAAACTAACCTTTTGTGTCCAGTGCTATCAGGGTGTGATGTGCAAATACTCATTTCAAATATTACCAAAAATCATGAGTTGAGGTCTGAGTCCAAAATGATTGAATTAGTTTAGAAATCATGAACTTAAAAAATGTCTTCTTTCTTATGTTATCCTTCATTTACATTTACTAGCTTTTATCTGAAATCTTGAGAAGTAGAAAATAATCACATTTTAAACCAAAGATTAAAGCTGAAATTGTTGCACAAAACAGTTAGATGGACTTCTGGAAATGCTCCAGCGTGCCATCTCCAAGACTGCTAGCGGTACATAATTTCATTAGTATAATTGGCTTGTATCTGTTTAATAATGTGTGGGAATTAGCTTTCCTGCAATTAAAGAGAGCATATTCTTCTTGTCATTTCTGTCTTATTTCCTTTAAAGTGTAGTTCTCTGTCTAGCATTATGGAAGTGAATTAAATGTGCAACAGCTGTCTCAGCTATTTGTGCAGTGTTAAGAAGTCTGCTTTGCTTTTCATATAGCTGTGGCTTCCTGGGTCCTTTTAAAAAGGTCTTTGTGAAGGACAGGTAGGTGACAGTTCAGTGTTCCCCAGTGGATTCCTAATATACAACACTGGAAGCTACTTACTTCAGTGTATACAAAGACAATGCAAATAGAATCGCAGAATATTCTGAGGGGAAAGGGGTTCCACAAGGATCATTGAGTCTTAACTCCCGATTCCACACAGGACCACCTAAAATCCAAACCCTCTGACTGAGAGCACTGTCCAAACACTTCTTGAACTCTGACAGCTCGGTGCCATGACCACTGCCCTGGGCAGCCTGTTCTAGTGCCCAAACACCTGCTGGTGCAGAACCTTTTCCTAACCCCCACCTGACCCTCCCCTGACACAGCTCCATGCCATTCCCTCAGGCGCTGTCGCTGTCCCCAGTCAGGAGGTCAGTGCTGTCCCTCCGCTCCCTGTGAGGAGCTGTCGGCCGCCATGAGGCCTCCCCTCAGCCTCCTCTGCTCTGGGCTGAGCACACCAAGGGCCCTCAGCCACTCCTCACATATCTTGCCATCTAGACTTTTTACCATCTTCATAGCCCTCCTTTGGACACTCTTGAATAGTTTTATGTCCAGTGTGCCCTAGATTGCATTCAGTAAGGCAAAATAAATACATCTGATACAGTATAGAGTGAATGAGTAGGTGAGTCCTAGCTAGGAAGCAGAACCTGCTTCAAGGTTAGATTCTGCCTTAGTAGGGAAATACTTGACCTTACTGTCTTGCTTAATGTTATAAAACTCAGCGCATATAAGCAAGAGCTTCAGAAATTTGATGAATGGGACCTAAGTACAGCCCTGTTTATCGTCTTCAATTTAATAGTGCATCAGTATCGACCCATTCCCTTGTCTTGTTGTAATGTGGAAGTGACAGAATTTTCCAGCCAAGTACTGGCTGGTATGCCAAATAATAAAGTTCATGCATTGGTAACTTTTATTCTGGGTAATTAAGATTTTGATTCAGAACTCCTTTGTTATTATTTTTAGAAATTGAAATTTGCAATGAAATCCGGGATTAACTGCAAATAGCTAATACAAGGAACACTCTCCTCTGAGATGACTTGTGATCTGACATTGATGACAAATTGTTCTTCTGAGTACATTACGCAGCTATGACTCAAGAAAACTTTTAAGAGTACAAAATAGCTAATAGGGTCAATATATGGACTTTGTTTTAATGATAGTCATGCTGTCACTCTTCACAATCAGTGAACTACATATTGTAATTATGTGACTGAAATATATTTAGTATCTTTTTTTTTCTCTGTGCATTTGTTTTAAAATATCATCTTAAATATCATCATCTTAAATATCAAGGAGCGAAGAGATTTAAAAGCTTGTGATTATTTTTTTCTACTATTTTTTGAGATTCTGATCAAAGAGAAGTTATTCTTCTCTAGTATGGATAAATAACAATTAATAATCCCTAATTTTAAAATATTTGTTAAAATAACGTTCTTTCTATGTAAATGAAAGTGAAGAGAACAGTCCTGTAACTGAATAGACTTGACTTTTTTTTTTCTTTTGGAGATCTAAGTTAAATATACAGACTTAGGAGGACTTGCTGGGAAATATAAAATTTAATATGAAGATTTAGTGTATGCTCATAAAATCCTGTAGGTTTAGGGCACATCTTTTTCTAATTCCTTTATATTGACATCCTAAAAATGACTGAAGCATTTTTGTGGGCATACCTGTGGTCAAGAAATGAGATATTCATTTTGGCCTTGAGTCTGGCACTGAGACTGTTCTTGCACGGCAGAATAGAAGCAGCCATTCAGTAGTCATTTCACAAATCTAGAGAAACAGCTAGTGACTGAACAGTAAGCCAGTCCCTCTCATCTACGTACAACTAACAATGTGCTTTCCTTTCTTTCTTTCTTTTTTTTTTTTAAGAAAATCTTTTGTCCTTATCACCCTATGTAGTTTGTAGATGTCCAAGCTATTGCTGACAAAACGAGTATCACTGCATGCACGACACAACATGGCTGTAGGCAGAATATGATTTTGGATCTCAAATTTACTGTTTTTTGGAAACCTTATAGCTTGTGTCCAGCACTCCTGTACTGTTTTCATATGTTGAGCTATAAGTCATTGCTAACTTAGGACTTTTCAACGCTGCATTCCATTGTAGAACATAGACAAATAGCACTAATACTCTTCTCCTAACAGGATGCTTTGCAACATTATAAAATGTATCCTGTTCTATTACATATTGCATGAATTGTCCTGAAAGAAATGTAAGGTTTCTTTTGGACTTTCATGATCTCATCTTCTGTAGTTACATGGAAATCATGGTCTTTACGAAAGAATTGAAATAAATGTGTAAATGGGTTTACATTTTTGTTACTACTAGTGTATGCTTTAACTTGCATCTAGGAGACCATGTGTATCATACCTTCTCATATTCTTCATCTGATATTTTCTTGGTGCTACAAAGTTCTTGAGACCTGAAAGTGTCTCTGATCATATTCTATGGTTGACTTTCTGATTCTTTCGTATGTACAGCTGAGAATAGCCGGCATAGATGAGAACAGCAGTCAAAGAGAGATTTTTCTGAAACTTAAATATTCATCCTGCATTATGAATCCTCTTAGGCTAGGTAAATTCTTACAAGATATTTGGAGAATTAAGTAGTCTGGCACTTCTGTCATTTTAATGCTTCAGCAAGTTTTAGCTCTTGTGGTTTTATATGCAAGAGTGCTCAGCTAGTTGAGGTCTAAAATGATTTACTGTTGCAAGCATAATAATTTAAAGACTTGAATAGATTCTGGAGCTATACATAATTCCCAGGTTCCTGGAGAACTTGTATTTCCATAGGCATTTGTGGATGTTTCATAGCTTCTCAGACATCTTTCACCTTTCTGCAGATTTTTAGTTCTAGAATAGTTCCTCTTGCTGTCTCATAATCTCATGGTAAACATTTTATCTAGCAACATAAAATACCTTGCAATCTAGTACCTGTTTCTCTGTCAGTGACAGTACCACTAGTAGGAATCCCTGAAAAAAGAATCCTAGTAACCTTTCAAGCCATAATTTGTTTCCTGCAGTAATAGCTTATACCTTTACACCTAGAGATACCAATTAAGAGTTGAAGAACACAAATAGTAATGGAGATGTAAAAATGAGAAGCAAAATGAGGTGTTGGTCACAGTCTTTACCTTTGATACCTCATTTTACAATTGGAGTTTTATAAAATAGAAGTAAGCAGTCTGAATGATTAAATATAAGATGACTAACTAGTCACAATGGAGGCTCAATATCTTAGAAGCTATCCCCAGGCTTTTGGATGGGGGATTTTGATGGGAAAAGTTTTAATAAAGGAATGCTTTCCAAGAAACAACTGCCCTTAGGAGAAGGCGATTATATTTCAAACTAAGATTAACATAATTGTTATAGTTTTGGCAGCCATCTTTCTAGGAAGAGAGTTTAAACAAGAATCAAAAGGATCAATATACCTTCTGATAGCTACTTACCTTATAAAAAATGGCAAGTCTTCTGTTTTTTTTCTTTTTAAAATTTAAGTAATAGAAATTAATTAAAAGCTTAGTTAATATTGCTTTTATTGTGTTGAAACCTTCTGCACTGCTTCCTCTCTGAAAGTCATGTAGTTAATACATACATTTTTGTGGAATAGTTTTAATATTCCAAATGCAAAGATTATCATAAAGACAATACAATAGTTATCCCAGGGTATCTGATTCCAGGGCCTGATCTTACAGTTGATCATTTACATAAGTATGCTTCTGCTCATTTGTAGGAGAGACTTCTTGGACTTAAGTTTTCCTGTTGAGAATGCTCTATTCAAGAGCATCACATGGACTTCTGTCTGGAGGCTGGCATTTGTTTTCTGAAGTGACAGTAAATGCCCATAATGCTAAAGGAAAAGAAGCAAATTAGGAGTTCTTTTAGACATTATTGCTTCAGAACTTTGAAGGTTAACATAGAGACCTTCAATCTGACTTCTAAGTGATTCGGAAGCCAGTGGAGATCAAAAGTGTTTGTGTATTACAGCCTCAGTTCTGACTTTTATCAAAAGACTCAAGAGAGGGTAGGGTGAATGTCCTTCATCTGTAATGCAAAAAGAGTAGAAATCATAGTTTATGTATGATTATGAGTATGTATGAGTAACTTGTTTAGAGATGAGTATAAGGAAGATGGGAGAAAATGAAATTAAAAAATTTTATTTGTAGGTTTGGTCTTAGCATGTGTAGAAAATGTTCACAGAATATTTGTTCAAATAACATTTTTTTGCCCTATCAGAGTCCTTGAAGTTTCAGTTCTTGGCTTCTTACCTTTATCGTTGTGTATTTATGATATTGATCCACCCTTCTGAAATGCAAAGTTTCATCTCTGTGAGGGTGACACAATTATTTATAGGTCAAATAAATATTTACATGGCCTTTTGTATAACCTCCCATGTGATTTTGATAAATTACAAGACCATGATAAATTGGATAATGTTGTTTTAAATTCAGACACATAAAGCTTGAGTGTTTGGGGTCCATGTCAGTCTAAAATACCTTGATTCTACCTGCAATGGTTTCTATTTGATGGATCCCTTTGTTTTTGTCACACATGTAAAATAACTTGGGATACAGAGAGATTAGCTATTGAAAAGCTATAATTTTACGTAACACAGACATAGCAGAATACGTTCATCGCTAAGCTTATTTTCTGCAAATAGACCTTGTTTTAAATTTGCAATCAAGGAAAAAGTTCTATTTTATTGGCCTCTGTAGACTATTTTAGACTGAGATGTCTTAACAATAATGTAATACTGAGCATCCATTCTCGTAATTTACATGTCTTAACTACAGACATATAGGACAGGATATAAGCTGGTCTTAATTGCTACTAAACCAGAGGAATTTCAGTAGGAAAAAGGAGACTGTGTTAAGGCCAGCTCTTGCAGGAATACAGAACAGAGGAACAGTGCATTCTGTTTTCCTTTTCATGCCCGTACTTAGGTTCTAGGTGCAATTGATTCCTTGACCTGAGCAAGAGTTCAGGTTGGATCTGCTGCTTACTACTACCATCTGTTGGCTTTGTCTGAAGAACTTGGAAGGCTCCTAATTGTGCTGGAGACAGTTGGTAAAGGATCAAGCCACAAATGTTTCCTTTTGTTCTTAGTGCCCCTGGAAGGCTTTAGACTGCCTTCCACATGGTATGGTGCCTAAAATACACTTCTGTCATTTTTTTTCATTACACTGTACAATGTAAGTGTACAAACAGCTTACTCCAAGTTAACATGTATGTTTTGTAATCAGTTTGTCTTTTGAAAGTTACTTAGTCCTTTGTAGAAAGCAGTCTGCACTGTCATGGATTTCCGTATGCTGAAACCCAGGCTTTGATAAAGAGGTAAATGTTCAGCATATGGGCACTGAAAGCAAATTCAGCAACAGGGGATGCTTCTCACCATTGAAGGGAGAAAATTAATGCAGCCAAAGCTCTAATACAGTTGAAGCTGGCCAGTGCTGTGGGAGACGAGAAAAAGGGCTTTTTAATAATAGCAAAAGGAGGAACAGAGATAACGTTGGTCTGTTACTTAATGCTAATGGTCACCTCACCATAGGGATGAAGACAAAGCAGAAATGTATAATGCCTTCTTTGCTTTGAAACTGATGATGGACCCTGGGACCCCTGGAGCTTTGAACTGGAGGACTGCAACTGTGGTAACAATAAACTCTCAGCCAACCCCAGACTTCAGCAGGATTTGCTTCTCCAGCTGTATGCACGTCTATGGGCCCAGTGGGCTGACGTCATTATAAGACTTCTCTCAATTATTTCTCAACAGTCTTGGGAATCTGGAGAGGTCCTGGTGAATTGGAAGCTGGCAAATGTCCCAGTTTTCAAGAGGGACAGGAAAGAAGATCCTGGTAATTACAAGCCTGCCAGTTTCACTTTAGTGACTGGTAAAATCATGATGAAGATTATTCTGGGAGTTACTGAAAAACACTCTAAAGTCAGTGCTGACATTAGTCACAGCCAACATGTGTTCATGAGGGGAAAATGTGGTTTAACTAACTTAATTTCCTTTTATGAGAAGGTTACCCACCTGGTTGACCCAGGGAAGGCACTTGATGTAATGTTTTTGGATTTCAACCAAGCTTTGGATACATTTTCTCACAATATCTTTCTGGGCAAAATGTCCAGCATAGAGCTAGAGAAATACTTAATATGATAGGTGAACAATCAGCTCACAGGTTGGGCTCAAAGGGTTGTAGTAGATGGGGTTACGTCAGGTTGGCAGATGGAGTTCCACAGGGCTCCATTTTAGGGCCCTGTGGATGTGTATCAACTCACTCCCCCTGCTGGCCTCTCCTGAGAGTTCTGATTGATGGCAAGTTGAATCTGAGTCAGCAGTGTGCCCTGGCAGCCAAAAGGGCCAACCATACCCTGGGGAGCATCGGGCCCCGCACTGCCAGCCAGGTGAGGGGAGTGATTGTTCTGCTCTGCTTTGCACTGGTGTGGCCTCACCTCAAGCACTGCATGCAGTTTTGGGTGCCACAAAACTGTTAGAGAGCATCCAAAGGAGGATTAAGAAGGTGGTGAATGGTCTAGAGGACAAGAAATACGAGGAGCATCTGAGGTCACTTGGTTTGTTCATCCTAGAGCAGAGGAGACTGAGGGGAGGCCTCATGTCGGCTTGCAACTTCCTCATGAGGGGAGCAGAGGAACGGGTGCTGATCTTTGCTTTCTGGTGACAGAGTTAGGACCTGAGGGAACGGCATGGATGGAGGGGCAGGCACTCTCTTCTGTCTGGTGACAGCAACAGGAGCCAAGGGAGTGGCGTGGAACTCCATCAGTGAAGGCTGAGTATTAGGAAGAGGTTATTCGCTGAGAATGGTCTGGCACTGGAACAGGCTCCCCAGGGTAGTGGTCATGGCACCACGGCTGCTGCAGTTCAAGAAATGTTTGGCCAATGCTTTCAGAAATATGATTTGAATTTTGGGTGGTCCTAAATGGAGCCAGGAGTTGGACCCAATTGTCCTTGTGGATCCCTTCCAACTTATGATATTCAATTATTTTATTAAACTCTTTGGCAAAGTTTCTGGAGCATTTCCTTCATTCCTTCTCCTTTACATGGGACTAGGATATTTTGTGAATAATTCTCCGCTTGAATTTTGGAGGCTTCCTGAGTTACTACAAAGGGATTGTATAACCTCATACATTCTTCTCAAATTAGGTCCTTTTTGAACAATCTCTATGCATATAAAAGAACCTGTTGTATCTTACCTTGGAAATTTTTTCAGTCTACTTCACATTGGATTCTATTAAACCCATGTTGTTAATAAACTTAAGCAACTCTTCTTGGTCATAAGAATTTGTGGCTGCCAAATGAAATCTCTGGAAACAGTTTCATTCCATGTGTTACCCTTTAATGATGACATTATCTGTTGTTGCATAGAGGGGAGTACTGGAATCATCAGCTAAATAGATCTATAAAACATGTAGTATGTATCGACACATTCACTCATTCACATTTGCTTACTCACCTGCTTCCTGCTAGATATTTTCCCTTGTACTCATATCTTTAGCTAAATGGGATCAATATTAAAGGATTACATTACCTGAGTCAAATTAATTGTATGAGGGCTGCTCTGAAAGTAATGCCTCCTATTGTATTATGTTGGCCCAGGACATCATAGGTGAGTGTTGGTAGTGTGACAGTAGAGGTTGAACTTTCTTGCCAATATTCCATTACATTTTGTTGTGTGACAGATGGCAGAGAGGTAGTCTGACATGAAAGTGCATAAGAAGCAAAGGTGTGTAACTGAATTCCTCTATGAAGAAAAAATTGCACCCATTGACATTCATTGACACTTGCTGAATGTTTTTGGAGACCAAACAATGGTCCAATGGGCCAATGCACAGTGAGATGGTGGGTGGTGTGTTTCAGCACAGGTGACAGTGATGTGAAAGACATGCCATGTTCTGGCCAGCCATGCACAGCTGTCACACTGTTAAATGAAGAGTGTCTCAATCAGCTCATCCATGCAAATTGACAGATTACAACCAGGGAACTGTGTACGGAGCTGAAAAAAATGGTGGCAACATTGGAATACTGCAAAGCTTGTGCCAGGTGGATCTCATGAATGATCACATAGGAACAGAAGGGACACTGTATGCAAGTTTGTCAAGTCCCATTGTACCAGTATGAGGCTGAAGGTGACAGTCAAAATGGCGGTCCATGGAATGGCTACATGTCAATTGCCCATCAAATAAAAAGTTCAAGGCACAGCCCTTAGTGGGTAAAGTGACGTGCACTGTCTTTTGGGATAGGAAATCCTTCTGGATTTCCTGGGACTCGGACAAACCATCAGCTCTGACTGCAGCATTGCAACACTGAGTCAGCTGAAGGCTCCAACTTCCAGAGTCAGGCCGGAGAAGAAGACATTTTTCTTGCAACACAGTAATGCCAGGCCCCATACCAGTTTGAGGACCGTGGGGCACTTTGCCAATCTTGACTGGACTATCCTACTATATCTACCATATAGTCCAGATTTGAAGGCTTCTGACTTCCATCAGTTCAGGGCAATGAAAGATGGACGACATTTTCCTAGCAACAACACCATCATAGCAGATGTGAAACAGTGGTCACCTCTGCTGGTGCAGGTTTTTACAAGCACGGCATACAGTCTCTTGTTCATTGCTGGCAAAATACATGGCTAATGATGGTGACTATGTTGAAAATTAGTCTTTTGTAGCTGAGAATTTGCTTTATCAAATGGTGTTATTGTACTCTTTGTATTTGTTGTAGCTTCCGTGGAAATAAATGAGAGGCATTGCTTTTGGAGGGGCCTACATATATTCTACTTCAGTTGATTTTCTTCTGGTCTGAATCATGCCTCTTGCCATGAGGATGCCTACATAAAAGGAAAAAAAAATAAAGCAGATGTGTTACTGCTGCTACATTAAAATGAAAAATAGGAAATTGGAATGTTGGAAAATAGTTGAAGGTAGCTGTTTTTCCAGGCAGATGGTGGAGTGATAGACATCACTGAGACTAAACTAATTTTGGTGATGTGTTAGTTTGGAAAGAAGTACAAACTCACATGAGGGAAAGCAGCATAACTTTATGTTGGAAAATTATATGTAATACAAAAAACAAACAAACAAAATCCCGCAAAAACCTGTCCTATTCCAGTCTAGAGTTTTAGCAGATAAAAGAATTACTTTACTATAAGATACTGAAAATTCTGCTCTTTGACACTTTCATTTTTGCTTAAATTTGGCTGATCTTAAAGGCACTGGCCATAAACATCTTTTATAACGCACACATGACACTTCAAAATGTAGGCTTTGCTATGGTAGTGAGTACGATAATTTGCCCACTCGTCTGGTTGCATCACCGGCTGTTGCCATTATGAAATTTTCAATAATGTTTAAAAAAAGCCCTGTGGTTTTGTGAGCAGGTTATGATAGGCTGTTTGGAAACCATAATATTACTGATGTCATAAGCAACAGCTGTTTCCACATTGGGGAGAAGTTAGAATGACTCAGTTAAGTCAGGTGGGGAAACAGACATGTAGTGATTCTTCCTGGTTTGAAGTATCAGCTTAGCGGCTGTTTCAGAACACCACATTAGAGATCCAGATGGTTTGTATATCTTAAGCAAAGCATAATCAAAGGTAAAACAAAAAGAAGTGGTTTGTAATTGTGTAGGTGTTCAGAAGAAGTGGGCAAATGCAAAAAATTATTTCACGTAAGTTTTACTTTTCTTTCGAGAATTTTCTCTGGCAGTGCTTCTGTGTTCCTTTTCTTTCCTTTAAGAAACAAACGAAACAAACAAAACCAAAAACCATGACCTTCCTTTTAGTTGCATGAATGTCTCTCTGAAACCAAAGTTCAATCCTCTATGGAAGTACATACTTCTATTTTCATTGTGTTCATGTGTAAAGCCGGTTTTTATCTATCATGTATAATACTATTATCAAGTACCTTAGGAAAAGTGTTTGTAGTCTAGAAAAAAGAGTTTTTAGAGTAGTGTTTCCAATTTATATTTGATAAAACAGAGGAAGATGAATGTTAGAGAACTGTTTAGTCACTTTGGTTCTCACAGCTTCCTTAGCCTTGGAGTCTGAAGGCTTTCAAAGTGTGTGCATTTGAATACAGTCCTTTATAGACCTTGCTTCAGTGGCAGTCAGACAGCTTTGATCTGCCCTGTGCCTGTTCTGCCTCCTTGCCATCCTGCAATATGCTGTCTTGTTTCCTGGGAAAAGCAAGGCAGGAGCTAACAGACAATTTGGCTTCAGGCTGCTTTTGCCATCTGTGAAAGAGAGGCATTATTTCAAACATTAAACAGCCTGACCATAGCTGCTGGTGCTGTTGCACCTTGGCTACAAGAAAACTAGAGAAATGTCAGATTTCTTTCTTTTCAGCTGCACAGCTATTTCTAGGTGAAAGCAGGCAGATGTTTAGTGTAAGCTTGTTAGGGAATAACCTATTCTCAGTTACAAACAGCTGACAAGTTTGGGGCCGCTGATAGTAATTTCCGTAGCTGACCAGTATCTAAGATACATGATGATGTGGTTAATTCTCCTCCTACAAAGAAACAATATAGTCATGTATCACAACTGACTAGCAAAATACAGGTTTTGAATATTGAATACTTTCTAGAGACTGACAGATTCTGTAAAGCTGTGTTCAAAACGTGAGCAACACCTTTATCAGTGAGGTAGTATGCTGCTTTCATAGTTTAAAAATTACAAAAAATAGGGTGAAACTAAGTGATATTATTTAGACATACCAAACTTATTTTCTGGAAGTAAGAGGCCAAGTCTGGCAAAGGAATTCTTTTATACAAATTAGTTTTTGAAAGTGATGAGTGTTAACAATTAAATACCACGTATAAGTGAAAAGCATTAAAATTACATGCCCACAATAGATAAAACTAGTACAAGGAAATTATTCCTGACCCTTTTGCTGCTCTTTGACAAAGTTAATAAATTGATAAATAAAAGTGGGACAACATCAATGATTTAGCAAATATCAAAAATACTTTCAATATCTTTCCTCAAAACTATAAAAAAGAAGTGTTGAAGAACAAGGCCCTGAAACCTGAGTTAAAACTGGAGAAGCAAAGAGAGAGAATGAGTACTGTATGAAGCAGAAGCAGCAGAAAACCTTGCTGGCTGTTATATAGTTTAATTATTTGCATGTGATTTAGAGAAGTGGACAGCAAATTGGTGTTTACTTTGTGATGCTGAACTGTTTTTTTAAGTGTAAATCATGGCATGTTGTGAGAAATGACACATATAAGTTGTGTTACTAAAAGTCTGCATATCTGCTAAAATTCTTAAGTTTTGTTTTATAAATTGAATTAGTGATTTGAATGCATGATTTTCTACTGCACCGTGCTTAATTGTTGTAATAATACCTGAAAGATATTTTAGAAATATGTTATGAGAAGGTACCAAAGAAATGGGTTTGAAATGCAGCATACAAAATGTGAAACATAAAACATTAGGTACATGTAAAATGAAAACAAAAATATTAAGTGGAACCGACTAACTGTTCAGAGCTGAGGGCATTAGCCAATTCCTGCTTTATTGTATGATAAAAGCAGAAATCTGTTTGGTGGACTCCAAGAAGTCCAGTGAAACCACAGAGCAATATTCTTAGAACAAGGAAAACGAAAAAAAGACATCTGTGTTCAAAGCAATTTTGGATAAAATTTTCTCATTTTGGTTAATATCACCTCACAGATACCCTGCCTGGAGTATTACTGCTTGCTGTGTTAATAGACTTGGCATATTTTAGCCATTTAAACAGAAAAACACCTGTGGCATTAGGCTGTATTTTTGAGGAACTGTAAAGTGATTAGTTACACTGCATAGAAGTAGCCAAGAAGAAGTACCAAGGGCAATTCCTTCTCAATTTTTGAGTATGCCAGTCTCCCTGCCATTTCCCCGTCTATTTTTGACAAGCTGCAGACTGATAAATAATTGGCAGGATTCTACTGTACTTGTCCAGTTTAGTGTCTGATAATATGGGTCTGCTTCCTGTAACTGATTTTAGGAGTGTTGTTAGGAGCGTGTAAAAGTTTCAGTGAGATGAAATGAAGCAAACATATAAGGAAATTAGGGAGATATATTCTGTTTTCATTATTACACAGTTTAGGAAGTACATGTGAATTTTTCCTGAGAGACTCCCTTTTCCTTCCTCACAGTAAACTCCAACTTCTTGTTTATGTGGGAAATTCTCTGTGGTTTATAACACCCACAAAAGTTAGAAATAGCTAACAGCTCTTAGCTCATCTTAGTCTATCATTCTGCCTGTGTAGCATGCTCCTTGCAGCACATTTTCTTGTGTTTTGTTCAGCTTACCTTCACAAGTCCCAAGCAATGAACTTTCTACCACTTTGTCCAGGAGACAACTCCCTAATTTAATAGATTTCGCTGTCAGCAAGAGTGAGATCTGTCCACAACAGATTGAAATGACCAAAGATCTTACCACCTTGCAGAATAAATGTCAGCCCCATCTGTCCACCACAGCTTTCCTGCTACAAGAAAAAAAGAGCATTGAAATCAATAGGCAAGTGGCACAATGAAGAAGCAATCCACTTGCATAGGAAAGGATGCACTGAAAGAGACAAAACAGGAATGTATTCAGACTAATGCTGATTTGATTGATCAGTTTTTTTTTTTTTTTTGTTTTGTTTTTTTTTTTTTTTTTTTTTTATCTTCTTCTTTCTTTTCATTGTTAAGCCTTTTGACTCCATGGTGGTGATTGTAGTTAAAATAGCTAGCTCGATGAGAGAGATAGGGAGAGCCAGGAAGTCATAATAATGAAACCGGTTTCTATAACAACAGATGGAGTACCAGCTATGAATGGACTAAAGCGCGTTGTCTGCAGAAAGAACCCTGATTTTCCACCCTTTTGAATTGTCACCGCATTACATATCAGTAAATGCTAAATGGAAAAACACTTGATACAGAAGCAGTAGAAAAGATTAACCCTTTACAAGGCAATGAATTTTATAACAATGCAAAGCTAGATTACTCTGTGTTGTTTTATTGATGTAGTGCTGGCTGTAATGTTTTTTGTGCAAATGTGCAGAAAAGAACAATAATTCAGCCTTAAAATGGTGTGCCAGAAACAAAGAGGGGCTGAGGATATAATATATGGTGGACCCTAGTTTTTTGCATCCAGTTTATTGTTTCTTAGCGTTAACTGTATTTGGTGGGACAGGGGGAATGGTTAAAACATTGTATAAAAATTGTATAAACTTACTGTTCTATGTTTTTCATGCACATGCTACTTTTATACCTTATGTATCCACAAGAAACTTATACTAATACTGGACAAAATTTCTGGTGTTCTCATATAGATCTTGAGAAGGAAGTGAAGGTAACAGTGGCCTTTTAAAAATCCTTGAAGTTTAGTTTTGAACTGTCTCAAAGGTCTTTAATTGAGATAAGCCTTTTGTTAAGGATATCAAAATATATTTCACATTAAGTGCTAAGAAATTTAAAATTATGTTTGGGAGTGGTTGCTGCATTTTGTATTCCTTTTAACTGAATTGCAGAGCTTTGGGGTACTCAACAGAACTGCCTGTTGAACAGAGAAAGAGATTTGTGTAGCTTCACATATTAACTGCACAAATTTTTTTTAGCTTGTGTAGCAGCATAAAGCCTTACGTTTTCTTCTCATTTGAAATCTAATTTGACTACTTAATTAACAGAAGAACTTCTCTGGATGTTTTCTATATTTTGTTGTTCCGCAAACTAAAGTAGCTGAGTGACACAGAAACCTAAGAGAGACAAAATAACCTCCTCCTTTTTGCCACCCTAATACAGATTTTTTGTAACTACGGGTAAAAACTGTCTGCAAGATTTCTTACTCTTGTCTAAACCAGAAAAACTGATACTAGTAATTACTGCTTTGCAATCATCAAAGACTGGAAATGCCAAGGACTCTAACTCTCTGGTGACGTAGTTCTTCAGTACTTACTCTGAGAGAGGAGTACGGCAACAGAATTATCCTTTTTTTATACTCTATTTTTCACATACCAATTAGGTTTGTGAGACCTTTTACAAGGAAAGAGCAAGAAAGTAAAATTTTTCCAACTCTATGTGTAGGTTGAACTGTTACAATCTCATTGCTCAGACTTTTCAGCATTCTTCCACTGACACCTTCCTACTCTCCTTGCCTTGTTTCTGCAACTAGACAGAGACCATATTTTCTTCCTTGCACTGTGAGATTCTTATTACACACTTGGGAACTGTAACTGAAACAAAGGAGCAATTAATTATAAGTGTTTGCAGACCAGTATAGGAATCTGTGAAGGTGAAAATAAAGGAATTCAGGGAGACCTCATGTGAATAATGGGGGATCGAGAACTCTCTTGAGAATTCATTTGGAGACTTTTGCTTAGACAGTTCTGAGACAAATGCAGAAAGGAAATTAATAGTTAAAATAATACATTGGCTATGCCAGTTTAACTTAATAAATGTCAGTAATTGCCATAAGTAATTTGGCCGAGTCTTTAAGAGTTCTCCAGAAAAAGGCACATAGCCATTGTCCAGGAGCCACTGATCCTAGGTACAGAAGTATCACTACCTTCTCTGGAATGCAAAGAAATAATATTGAAGTGACAGCAAGCCAGATTTTATTTTTTGTTGTCTTTATTCTAACAAGGACAGTCTGGAGGTCGTTACATTCAGAAATTGTACAAGGAAATTTGTTAGTAGCAGTTTGAATATCTTTATTAATCTCCTTGGTGTTCAAATACCTACTAGTTTTCTGAAGATTGGTGTTGCAATTATATTCCAAAATGTCCTTTGGGGTTATTTTAATAATCGCTTAAAATATAATATTAATTTTAAAGTGATGGGCTTGAGTGCTGATAAACAAATGCATGTGCAGAACTATATGACACAATAATTTGTAAAGGTTTGAAGCTGTCAACATAGAGAAGAAATTTTCACTTCTAGAATTTATTTTGTCTTTGTCCATTTCTCTCTGCTACATTAATGCAGAGCAGGTTGTAAATGGAATAATGTGAAGATGGGGGAAAAGATTGGCAGTTTGGCCTGTTACTAATCTGCTGAGTCTTCTCCTCTGCCAAGCCCTGCTTTAGGAACTGTTGGATGGAATCTCCTGGGAAGCTGTCCTTAGAGAAAAAGGAGCGGAGCAAAGCTGTCTGCTCTTCAAGGACGCCTTTCTGAGAGAGCAAGAGCTCTCCATTCCTCAGAACAAGAAAGCAGGCAGAGGAGGCAGAGAACCAGCATGGCTTGGTGGGGTCCCGCTGGACAAACTGAGGGAAGAGGAGGGCAGGTACAGGCTGTGGAAACAAGGATGCGTCACCTAGGAAGAATACAAGGATGCTGTCTGGGTTTGCAGAGGTGGGATTAGGAAAGCCAAGGCACACATGGAACAGAACTTGGCAAGCAATGTTAAAAATGACAAGAAGGGATTCTGTAGGTGTGTTGGCCAGAAGAGGCAGGCCAAAGAGAGTGAACCTCGTTTGGTAAATGAGAAAGAAGAACTGGCTACAACAGATACGAAGAAGGCTGAGATATATAATGTGTTCTTTGACTCCATCTTCATGGGGCTGAATGTGTACAAGTCTATGGGGCTGGATGACATGCATCCTAGGGTCCTGAAGAAGCTGGCTGATGTGGTTGCCAAGC
>WBMW01003910.1:392658-408004 GCA_013396635.1 Penelope pileata
TTTTTTTTTTCATTTATGTGTTCATATAGATTGCAGTCAGAAAGACTTGGGAGATCAAGACCATCTGGTATTAATATGAGATATCCAGTATTTCAAGAAAAATTTAAGTTTGTTGAACACTTCAAAATATTCTATAGCATTCTTAGTAAGTGGTGAATTACAATCTGCTTGCTTATTATGATGTCATAAATCAAAACTGAATTCTGTCAAAATCATAAAGTTTCTCTGGATGTCTACTATTTCTGTAGTGATGCCATGTATTCTGTTTAGCACTTTCTTCAAAACAAAACACAAAATAACAAAACAAAAAATATAGAAGTTTCTCGGTGAGCAGTATGAGTTTAAATTCATCTATTTGACATTTTCAGTTTTGAGCTTAAGAAAACTGCCTTGGGATCTCATTAAGAACTTGTGAAAATTGCTGTGTCATTTATCTTTTGTTTCTAGCAGATAAACTATATTTTGAATCTCCACTCTAGATCTATTCTTTCTATTCCATTTTCCCTTGTGTGTTTGTATACCTGTATCCATATTCATCTGTAGAGTAAAGATGCCATAAGGGAAGGAGAGATCTCATAGCTGAAAAATAACTATGCATGTGTGGTTGTCAATGAGGAGCTGAATACTTCAAAGAACAATGAACATGTTGTGTTCTTTTTTTCTTCTGCAATGTAATACAGGGGTGAGCCACCTGATGTTTGTCCAGTCTGGGGAAAGCTTTAGTTCTGCCTTCTTTGATCTATATTCTGTTGTGCAAAATTTTGCTTTAGTCTTTTATCTTAAAGAATGTAATCACAGAATGGCTTGGGTTGGAAGGGATCATCTAGTTCCAACCCTCCTGCCACAGTCACAGTTGCCACCCAGCAGATCAGGCTGCCCAGGGCCCATCCAACCTGGCCTTGAACACCTCCAGGGATGGGGGCTTCCACAGCTTCTCTGGGCAGCCTGTTCCAGTGCCTCACAGCCATCACAGTGAATTTCTTCCTAATATCTGATCTAAATCTACTCTCTCTATAGAATCCTAAAATAATACATTATTACTCTGCTACTAGATTTATAAAGAATGTATAAAAAATGAAGGAGGCAAAAACTGAAGAGTCTGAAGCAATTCATTTTTTGTATAGCTTACCAAAAGCTTAAGATCTTGGAAAATTAACAGACTTGAATTTTTGAGATTCAAGACTTAGGGAAATGAGATTTGTCTATTTTTGCTGGTTACTTTTATTTTGGCTGTTTGTTGGGGAAATTAAGTTTTGCTATATGGAAAATAAGTAACAGCCTTCTTAGCTCAGTGTCTTGTTTCTACCAGAGGTCAACTGAACATTCTTCTGAGGCAAGTAATGTATCCATTACATCTTCTGTTGTTTGATGCTTCTGTGTAGGAGAGTGAGTTTCTTCCTGACAACAGCCAATGACTATTTTATCCACTGAAGCATGTGGATTGATCACTGCATTATTTTTATCCTAGTTAGCTCAGTGTAACTACACATGCTGTTTTTATTCATAAATGTCAAATTTATTTTGTATCTTACTATTATCAGTAATGTCTAGTGGCATTGAGTTTCACAAATTAAATATATTCTGTGTTTGTAGGACCTTCTCACTGCCCACCATTTTAAATGTGTAGCCTTTTCTATCAGCCAGTCAAATGGCAATGGTCAATCAGCAATAAAAATAATGGTAAAGGGTTGTTTGCTATAGGTGAATAAGACTTATTATTTCATTCCATACTGTTCCTGGCAGGATAGTCTTTACTGTACATTTTGATTATGGTTCTACAATACTCAGGGATGTTGATGTGTCAGTGTAAAACTGTCAGATGTTTTAAGAAAATTTATTGCTATGACATACTACCTGTTCATTGTTCTGCTTCTGAGGAATGGTGTCATCCAATGAATCACTTCTGCACAGAGGAGGCTGACTACAAGATTTTGTGTGAAATCATTTGTTCAGATGTAGGGTTATTTTCTGTATCTGGCAATTACAAGATTTTATTTGTATACTGTCTCAGACTATGAAAATAAAAACAAAGGATCAGCCTCAAGATAAACTATATTTGCATAGTTCAGTTGCTGGAATGAAAGAAATGTAAAACTAACGATTTTCAAATCTTTATCCTGTTGCCAAATTTGTCTTTTAAGCTAAGATCTGTGGTTTAAATAAAGCTCACTGTAGCTGCAGTTTGAAGGCAGTGGAGAATACAATTTGAGCCTCCTTTTAAGTTGTTTTTAGTAGTTAGGTAAATCAGATATCCTTGCAAGAAATCGGACTTTTATCCATTAGCAGGTAGATTCTAAGAAAGTAAAATATTCATACATTTTGGTATGCAGAATATTCTGGTACCAAGAAACCAGAAATAGAACCCGTGGTCACATTTAACTATAAAACCCATAGTCACATTCAATATCAAGATATTGTTTTATGCCTGGAAGAAGGAGGCCAGCTACTGAACATCCACAGAACATGCATCTGGTTGGAGATGGGTGGCATTATTATCTACTTTCCCAGTCTGCCTCTGTTTTCTAGAATTAGTGATACATTATTCCTCTATGTAAAACTATGTACCTTGTACGCCTGTGATGAAGACCAATACAATTTTAATATTAGTGTTTATATCTTCTGAAGGACTTCATCCAAGTCCTTTTCCAATTTTAGAAATGGAACCTTCTCTTCTATTTCCCATATGCAGTTAATAAGAAGATACATTACTTTGTGTGCAGACTCTCAAGCTCTCACTGACCGTTACTTTGCCTCCTGTTGATAAAATGACACCAGTAAGCATTCTTGGGTTTCTTTTTCTTTTCTTTCCTTTTTTTTTTCTCTGACATACTTACCGACTTTCATTTATACTTGTAGTCATTTCTTGCACATTTTACTTATTTTTCTTTCTCTCTCTCTTTTTTTTTTCTTTCGTTTAGACTGATCTTATGGAATCTAATACCATTTGGATTTTCTTCGCCCATTTCTGTTGTGCTCTCAGAATATGGGAAACAGCACACAGCCTTTTGGAGAGTTAAAGGCCAGAGGCACAACTCTTGTGCATGTCTCCCTTCTGGTTTTGCACTGCCTGCAGGAGTCCTAATTTAGCCCTTAATGAGCTAATTGTAACGGTGACCTCAAAAGGCACGTTTGAAATTCAAACGCACAGCAATTCCCATATGGGAACAGAGCAGTCTTTGTTTACTGGTGCCTTGTACCAGATGTTGTACAGAAAAGCCCCAGAGGACATGCAAATTTTGTTCACTAGCATTGCATTCTCTGGAGAATTACTACCTTGATTGTTAATTAGTTTTATAGTACACAAAGTAGTTAAAGGCTGTCGCTGAGATTGATTCAGTGCTGAAATGAAGGCAAGACCTTTCCTGTGGTATTTTCACCTCTTGTTCAAGTGAAAAAATAGGAAGTACAAAAGCAAATGAAACAAGAAGCATTTTTTTTCTCTGCAAATCTGTATTAAGCTCCAGATGCCTTCTATACATGACAAATAAAGTATCTGAGAATAAAAAGCCAGAGAAAGTTCTTGTTATAGATGGTTCAATTAGATTTTTTTTCTTAATGGTTTGTTATCCAAAATGGAAGATACAGCAACAGTGAAGACATTATTCAGAGCCTTCTCTTCTCCAGGCTGAACAACCCCAAACTCTCCCACCTTTTCTTCATAGGAGAGGTGTTCTAGCCCTCTGCCTTTGTAGCCCTCCTATAGACCTGCTCTAACATATCTGTGTCTCATGCTGGGAGCACCAGAGTTGAGTACAGGTAGTGTCTCACAAGAGCCTTGTTGAACGTCATGCAGCTTGCATGGGCTTCCGAAGGTCCTTCTGGATGGCACTCCTCCTCTCCATCCTGTTGACCTCGTCATGCAGCTTAGCATCATCTGCAAACTTGCTGAGGGTACACTCAGTCCCACTGTTCGTGTCGCCAGTATTACATAATACTGGTGCCAATGTTGATCCCTGAGGAAAGCCCCTCATCACTGGTCTCCACCTTGACTTTGACTGCAACTCTTGGAGTGCAACCATCCAGCCAATTCTTTATCCACTCAGTGGTCCATCTGTCAAAGCCATCTTTCTCCAATGTAGAGACAAAGATGTTGTGCAGGACAGTGTTAATGCTTTGCACAAGTGCAACAAAGATGATATGATTTGCTCTTCCCTTATTCACCAGTGCTGTAACCCAATCACAGAAGGCCACCAGATTTGTCAGGTGTGACTTGCCCTTAATAAAGCCACGTTGTCTGTCACCAGTCACCTCTTTGTTCTTCACATACCTTAGCACAGTTGCCAGGAGGATCTGCTTCATGACCTTGTCAGAAACAGAGGTGAGACTGACTGGCTTGTAGTCCCACAAGTCTCTTTTTACCTTTTTAAAAACGGAGGTTACATTTCCTGTTTTCCAGTCAGTATGAACTTCACCGAACTGCCACAAACTTCTCAAATATAGCAAATAAGAACATAATCTGCCAGTTCCCTCAGGTCTCTTGGATGCATCTTATAAATTCCTACAAACTTGTGCATGTTCATGTTCCTTAGATGATCTCAAACTGCTACTTCATTTTCTCAGTCCTTACAGATTTCTTGTTTCATCTTGTGGGACTAGAAAATGCACAATGATCTATGGTCTGTGGAATGAAAATTTCTATTTCTTAACTTCCTGTCCTACATAAATTAATCTTTCTTGTTTATTCAAACATTTCTGGTCACTTTTCCATATTACTGCCTTTACCAACTCTCTGTGAAACACACAAACAATATATCTACGGGCGGGCAGGAGAGAATGTTTATATTAAAATATATATATATATATATATTCACCCATTGGTACTCAGATTTGTATAAATGAAGCTTGAGTGCTTCCTAGATATGGCTCTGGATAAAACCTAGTATTCCTTATGTTTGTGGAAAAAGGAAACAAAAAAATCTAAGCTGGATTTATTATCTAATAATTTCCTATAATGGAACTTAAGTTTATCCCATGTCTTCTATATAAGCAACACTAAGGTGTTTTTGTTGATGTTGTTGTTGTTGTTATTGCCTTTTTTTTTTATTAGCATTGCTGTCACTCATTTCAGTAAAGCTTTGTGATGCTTCCCTAATTTGCATGTGTGAAAGCAAATTTTAAAAATATCATCCTTGTTGTCATATTGAATCAGCAGTCAGATATAGCAAACACTTAATGAAATTCACCTTCCGGTTCAGGGCCATTGCAGGGTCTATCCATCATTTAAATCAAGAAGTCCTTGAAATTAGGCTAATATTGTGCCTAAGTGTGAACTCATCCATTTTGAATGCATATCTGAAACTGAGTGCTCGTTTCTCTTTCACCACATTATGGGAAGATTCACGAATCAAGTTTTGGTCTACTCAGTGTGTCCTTAAGCCTCACTTTGTCTCAAATGTCCCCAACTTGTAGAGTGCTGTGAATGGTTAAGGATCAAAAAAGTGTAGTACTTGAATATTTTGATTAATGCATTTGGACATTCTGTCTGCTGAGGATGAGTGGAGCGTCTCCTTAGGGTGTAACAAAGAAACTTGACCTTTGCAAGTAGAGAAGTAACACTGACATCAGCTCAAAAAATTGGAGCCAGCCTTCCAGCCTGGAGTGAAGTCACAGACTAGTGTCTGTCCAGAAGGCAAATTACAATGAAACATGACACACAGAAGAATTAAAGTAGCTGTTAATTTTGGATGTCTACAAGTTTTGGTTATGAGAAAGAACTTAATTAACTTCCGTAGGATTATAGGGGAGAAAAGAACAGCTGTTCTTCTGGTCCAGTGGGATTCAGAATGAAACTTTCATAGTGTTAGGTAGAGCATTTGGGAATTTAAAGAGAAAAGAGGGCTAACAGAAATGAGGGCTATATTATGATTGATTCTTGGATATTATCAATATTTTGCCAGAGGGAAGCAGGAAAACATTGAAACTGTATTCTTTCATCTCAAAGGCCCAAAACCTGCTTGTGATAGACTTTATTTCACATTTGCTCTCAATCCAAAAGAAAGTAAGAACTTGGTACAGACTCTTGGGAAAAAGTAGAGCTAGCCTCAAAGCTGTTCTATCTTAGTTATTGGTAACAGTTCAGTGAAATAAGTCTTTAGTCTTCCCAGCAAATGGGTTGTCAGGACTGAGGATGTGAATCATAGAATCATAGAAGCATCAAGGTTGGAAAAGACCTCCAAGATCATCTAGTCGCACCATCCACCCATCACCAAGGTTATGCAATAAACCACTAAACCATGTCCCTCAGTTCCACATCCAGACATACATTGAACACCTCTAGGGATGGTGACTCAACCACCTCCCTGGGCAGCCTGTTCCAGTGCCTGACTTCTCTGTCAGAGAAGAAGTTTTTCCTAATATCCAACCTGAACCTCCCCTGGCTCAGCTCGAGGCCATGTGACTGGCACGCTGGCCTGGGAATAGAATTATCAACATGTGTGACTTCTTTCACATTCAAAATGAATTCCATGGAAATACCTCTGCTACTTGCAGGTTTACATAGTTTCCCAGGCAGACTTCAGAAAACATCTGAGAGAGGGAAAACTCCGCCTGCATTGAGAAACAGTCTGAGTGTTAGCTATTAGACACAGCCTTGTGAAAGCCAGTTTAGAGGAAGATTGCAATATTAATGGCTTACTAAGTGAATTAAGCTTTTACAGTGCTGCAGTAAAAACACTGTTAGTACGTGGCCATGGGAATGCTCATCTGAGACACATTAAACTGACAGTTTAATGTTTGTGATTTTGAATATGAAAGACTCAATCTGCTAAAAATTATTTCGTGTTGCAACCATGAGCTCAGTGCATGAAGAAAAGGTTTTGGTAGTGCTTAATTGCATAAGCATCACATAATATTTCTTAATATTTCAGCCATTAAAAGCCATGTAAAAGGCTAGGTCTTGGCATTTCAGATAGAGCTATGCTGTGCTGAAATGCCATTGTTTGGTCAGGACCTGAAATCCACCGTGCTCCCAAGGCCTAGATTTAGGTGTTCATAATGTGACCCTCTTTGGAATTTAGGTGTTTAGTGTGAACTTCAGCTAAAATCTGCATTTCTGTTGACTACAACAACATCCATCTGTACCTGTGGCAGCTACACCTGAATTCCTAAAAGAAGGACCCACTCTTTGTTTGTTGCCTTAATGAAGTTCATCGCAAAATATTATCAGAAAGCTATGCAATGCATACAGAGGCAGCTGAGCATACCATGAAGCTTTGGGGGCCATCTGTATTGTATGTATTACACTTATTATTTTTATTCCTGCAACAAGTAAACTGCGAATGCAGTCAGCAAGTTTATCCTCCATTCCAGCCTCAGTGCCATGGGTGCTGCAGGCTTAGCCAGACTCAAAACAAATTGGGTAGGTACTCTTCCAAAGTACATGTTTTGTAACAATAATTTTTTTGAAACAAACGGACCAAAAAACAAACAAACAAACAAAACACTTTTTAGTGATGCTTTTTATAGCCCATATTTCTAAGTACTTATTTTGCTGTAGAAATTAAGCAGTATCTTCCCTCACCAGACTTACTTAAAAGGCTTCTTGCTCAGTAAAAGTCAGGAAAGGACCAGGACCTTAGGGAAGGTGGTGGGTGAATCTCTGATGTTAACTCTGATATTGAAAATACAATAACTGCTTTTAAGGGTAATATCCAAAGAGAACTGACTTAAATACGGAATTCTTTGGATTAAAGCAACAAATCTCTAGGAAGATAGGTGTAGGAGTAAGCAGTAACATCCTTTACATTTAAAAAAGTTTACTTCTCATCCCAAAGTTGTCTCACTCAAAGTAATAGCTGCCTTCAGTTCACAACTTCATTTTTCAAGTCTATCATCTAATTAAGAATCAAGTAGCTAATAAATGGGATGTTGCTGTGAGATGTAGCTTGTATTGCACAAAGATTTTTAAACAAAAGCAACAGAAAAGAGAACCCATGAAAACTTTTAATAACTTGATAGCCTTGTAAAAGCTTTCTATAGAAATTAACTTTTAGGACTTTAGCATTTATTTTCTCATAACAAGGGTGAATCGATTATTGAATGGTCGAATGCACACAGTGCATATTGATCTGTTCATGCGTAGCCGCTTTCTCCCAGCAGGCACCTTGCTGCCTGTAACATATTTTAAATAGGATTACTACTCATTAAATTACAATGACCTGGAGCAATGGTCAACAAAAACAAAATTGCCTCAGTTCATCATGGTTTGGATCACTGCCATTAAATTTCAGTAGCTGCGTTTCCCTAGAGTAAATAGACCTGAAGAACATATATGCTTGAATGCTTCAACTTCTTGGATTTAATCAAGTAAAACTAAAAATTTCATACCTGTATGTGGAAGTTAAGGAAGTGCAAGGAATTCTTTATTATAGTTTTAGGGCAACTTAAAACTTGGTTTAGGTTAAAGCATAACTATCTTCAGCTGATGTAATGCATAGGGTCCATGCTATACACTACTACACTGTTTTCTGTACTCAGGGGACTTATTTTGATTTTAGGCACTGCTGATCTAGTGGTTAAATCTGACCAGGAACTACTAGCTAGACTGTTAGACTAAATTTGTATTTCTTACATTTAAAAATGAACACAGAAAAAGTACACTGAAACTTAACCAAATGTGCAGGCACTGAATCAAACAATTCACTGTAGTTTTCCTACATGGGGGCCCAACACCGAAGGAGATATCAGGGACCTAGGAAAAGAATATTGTAAGCATCAAGTAACAATCAAAGAGGCTATATTGAAATGGTCACTGGGAAAGTGGATACATATTCTATTCTCATTTACAATGTATAGCTGCTAATTTGCTCAAAATCCAGTTTCAGTAAGTTTAGTATGGGTTTAGGTTCATAAACCAAAATGAAGAAATTTTCCCGAAAGAAAAGAAAACAATATAGCAACAATCATGTTTCTTTATTTTGGTGCACTACTCCAGTTTTTGATATTCTATTATAAACAAATATGAATATTGATTGACAGATGAATTTCATGAATAAGTCTCAACTCTGTGATCCTGTTATTAATCTGATGTTGAGAGGATTTAGTTTTTCATTTAGCATAGGTCTCAGTTCACATTTTTGTGGAATTCTGGTGCAGTTATATTACCCCAAGGAGACAGGCTTCTGCAGCTGAAATTAATGACACGGTCATTTATGAACATGAACAACAATGTGTTTTGGAAAACATTCTGATTTGGATGCACTGAAGAAAGTAAGTCTTAAATATGACAATGTCTGAGCTGTTTGCAAATGGCTGACAACTTTTACTCTTTGTTGAGCAACATTGGATTGTAAGTGATAATTTAATTTCAACAGCAGTCAGCATTTACTATCAATCACAGTGATCATAGTGATTTGAAAAGCCTAGAAGTACTCTGTACTCCACATAGGATTCGTAGTAGAAGCCTCAGCCAATGAGAAATGAAGACTATGTAGTGGCAGTGAAAAAATATTGGTATTATAAAATGTGCGAACCTACATGCAAAAAAAAATATATATTTTTTTGCCACACCTTGTCAAGATCTTTCAAGCTGGTTTCATTCTCACTGGATCAATTCCTACAGAACAGAGATTCCCACCTAAATGCTACACAAGCCTCTTGTCACTGCCTTTTACTGGCTCTTGTGGTCATAAGGCCAAATGGTGATGTGGGTCAGATCCCTAAAAGATAACCTACCAGTTGTTACACTTAGGTGTGTATTTCAGAACATGGGTTCATATATTCTAGTACAGACTCAAGGGAAATGGGAATATGCAACTGGGTGTTGCATGGAATTTTATTTCAGTATTTTTTCTATCCTGTTGTGTTATTAGAAAAAGTTTGGTTATCTGTTGTGGATGTCTAGCAGCTACAGGGCTTGTAATAAGGAAGCATTAGAGAATGGTTTTCAGGATTTATATTTTTTTAAATTTTGCTATTTGATTTTTTTTTTCTTTTTTTTTTTTTCTTTTTTTGACCTACAGCAGAGGTGTTTGTTGCACTGTACTCAGTGTGAGTTCTTTGTATGGAGTAAGTATCTCTTTTCTTTTAGGAAATGTTGGAAATTACTTTTTCTCCAAATGAATGTGCCCTAAGAATTTGCATATATGGAGGAAGTGTGGAGTAGCTAACATATTGCAATTCTTTATATGTCACATTTCGTGGGCCCTATCTTTGCAAACAGTAAGAGCTCCAGCTGAGCGAAACTGAACAGAAAGATGTAGTCTTCATATAGTGTCCTAATCAAGACCAATGACAGATGACAATCTGACAATGACAGATGGACTACATATGCAGTCCTCTGGATTAAAACTGGAGTAAATCATCCATGTCTGTAACAAAGAGCAAACTCAGTATTAGATATCTTAAGCTACTCAAAAATAGGAGCTTCTACTCAGAGCTGGAGTATCTTTTGAAAGATTCATCAGAACTTGGGTTTGTGCATTATATTTCATTCTGTTTAGCAGTTAAACTGCTACAGTCTAGCTTCCTTTGTAGCTGCATCTGTACATTTCTAGGGATTCAAGCTGCCATTATGAGGGGTGAAGTTGATGTGCTGTGCACAGAAGAAATGCTTATGGATCACTCCAAGAGACCTTTTAAGACTTTCCATAGGGTTTTGTACTTCATCATGAGCTTATTTTGTATTACCTAAATAGAAATTCATTGAAACAATGTGAATCATTTTATTTTGTGCCCAGGGTGAAATAAACATTCTAGCTTCTTATTCTGATTATATCATCTTATTCTCAGCTAATCTCTCCAGTGGCTCTCTTTGCACACAGAGTCTACATTCCTTCTCCTTAAAAAAGAGACAATGCATTGGTAGTCATCCTTTTTTCCCATTCTCTCTTCTAATGCTTACAGTACAAATGTACTTTTGTGCTGTATTTCACCCTGCTCCTAGACTAAGCATTCCTCTGTAGAATTATGTAATTTATTTTTCTTTGTTGAGTGACTGAACTAGAAGCTATCACCCACTGTTTTTCAACTAATACAATGTTGAATTATTTTAGAATTTTTCAGGAATAAAAATTTCAATATATTTTTAAAACAGACAGCAGATAGCTTGTAGATATTTGCAAATACTGCCGCTGTAGATACCAAAGAGTCAGTGATAAAATCTGAGAACTATAACACCTGGATGCAAATTTTATTTCAAGCTGAGCGGAGAAAGAATCTGGATCTTCTGTTCAACAACAAAAATATTCTAAGTGTCAAGCTAAAGACAGAAAAAATGTCTCAGCTAGAGCACATTGAGTATATTCTATGTACTACTCTGCAATCACTCTAATAATTACATTTCTGACAAATATATATTTTATCAAAGTTTAAACGATTGACTTGTTAGGTGGAGACTTAGTTTTGAGTCTTGATTGAGTAGAGTGGACAAAAAAATTTACGGGGTGACAGTGACTCTTTTCAGTAGATGGGATCATTTACTTGCAAGTACATTCTGTTGCACGCTGGCATTGAGCTTCTCTCCTTGATTTGCCAACCTCTTCCAGAGTATTAGCATATGGCTTTTGTGACTGCTTTGTAAAACACTTTTGAAATGTTTCGGAATGCTGTCAGGGCCTGTAGGGATGCAATGAGGAAGGCTAAGACCCACTTGAAATTGAATCTCGCAAAGGAGATAAAGGATGAAGGATAGCAAGAAAGGTTTTTTTTAAAGTATATCAACAGTAAAAGGAAGACTAGGGAAAATGTGGGTCCAATACTAAATGAGATGGGTGTCCTGGTAAGAGGGAATGCTGAGAAGGAGGAGATTCTGAATACATTCTTTGCTTTGGTCTTTACTACAAAGACTCCCCCTTGGGAATCCCTGACCCTGGAGGTAGGAGAGAGAGTCTGGGGAATGGAATGCATTTCTTTGGTTGGGAAGGAGATGTTCTGAGATCGTCTAGGCAAAATCAATACACGCAAATCCATGAGTCCAGATAGGATGCGTCCACGTGTACTGAAGAAGCTGGCAGACGTGATTGCTGAACCATTCTCTATCATCTTTGAAAGGTCTTGGAGAACAAGAGAGATGCCTGAAGACTGGAGGATAGCCAATGTGAAGGGTGACAGAGCACTGGAACATACTGCCCAGCGAGGTTGTGGAGTCTCCTCTGGAGATATTCCAGAGCTGTCTGGATGCCTACCTGTGTGACCTGCTGTAGGAAACCTGCTTTGGCAGTGGGGTTGGACTCGATGATCTCTAGAGGTCCCTTCCAACCCCTGCAATTCTGTGATTCTGTGAAACACAGGTTCAAGCAGTAATGGACACTGATTAGCTTTAGTGGAAATGATTTTGAATTTCACCCAGGAACATGCTTCAAACTGCTTTTTACTTTGTGTGTGAGAGAGGCAATGAGTTACTTTGGATGACTCTGTGATGATTACAGAGTGAACACCAATTTCTTTGCAATCACATTTTCACCTGCTCATGTGGTGTACACCTGTGCCTTGTTGGCAATTCAATTGGTATTTTGCCACACATCAAATTGCTCTTGTATCTGATGAAGTATGTTTATTTCAGTTTGCCCTTTCAGATGATGCTGGGTGTTTCCTAATGGATTTTTTCAAATTTTACACTTCAGAACTGCTCTTGCTTTCACTGTCATAATTTAGCCTGACTAGTCCAAATCCACGTCATGGATAATGCAGACATAATGCTATTAGTTGCATCTAACAAAAAGGTTTGTGGAAAGTGAAATGATTTGCCCAGTGAGACTGAATTCAAACTAAATTACCTATGGTTATTCTCCTCTAGATAATCAGTCAATAGCAGAGTTTGGAAAAACAGGAGAATCCTAATCATTTCCAGACTATATCACACCAATTTCAAGATGGGGGACTTGGGTGCTTGCTGAGTTTGTCTTAGATGCACAGCAATCTTAGGTAGCAGATAATGTATTGATTATCTTTTTTAATTTTATTATCATAACATAGCTTGAAGGCTATTTAAAAGGCTATTTTAAATAGGTATTCTCTAACTTAACAGTTGTTTAACGCTTTGATTTTAATAATGATAATTGGTTAATGTAATTTCGCCTTTTGTGCATCTTAGCTCTTTTTTCCATTTCTGTAATGCATTTTCTGTTAGTTACAGCGAAGCCTGAGGTTTATTCTGCAAATAGGCTTTGAATATGTTGCTTCCTCTGTCCTATTGTCCCCTAATTTTTCAACAGTGATATTATTGCAAGTACAAAAAAGTAACTGAACTGAAGCTTAGACCTTTGAGATCTACAGATGAGAAAACAATCAGTTTAAAGAATTAATACATACTTTTACATTTGAATCAACGACAACAACAACAACAAAGAAATACAGAAAGGGGACTGCTTAATGACTCTTTAAGTAGGTAGCCTGATCAGGGAATTTTGATTGATTCCATGTGAGACTGCAACCACAAGCAGGTAAACAACAGAAAAACAGACTGAGATCAAGCACCTCCAGGATTAGGCATTTAAGCCTAATAAGCAATTATTTCAGTTATCTAACCAAATTTCTTGCTTTTTATTTGAATGAAACATATAATACTGAATTTAGGCAGATATTATGTCTCTCTGTTCAAAATGAAATTCCTGCTTAGTTTTCACCCAAATCAGAAGTTTCTCGAGTCTGTGTTTACCTTGTACTACAATTTTATGGCATTTTGAAGATGTCCCACTTTAGACTGGGATTAGAAATTGACTGTCTAGTTTGTGCATTTGACTAAGACTCAGAAAGCAGGTATTTCTCTGCCTGTATTCTTGAAAATTATCAGTCGTGTGTATTCTATCAAAATTCATCTCCTCAGACATTATACTTGGAGCCACTCTTGTCTTTTAAGAGATGGGCAGAAGGATAGATAACAGCGTTGGTGCCTCCTTTCATCTTATAGGAAGTGCACAGTTTTGGTGTATTTCCCTTTTCTGCTGAGAAAATCAGACTTGGATATTTGACTTCCTGGCTAAGTGTCTCAAACATAGAATCACATAATCACAGAATGGCTTGGGTTGGAAGGGACCTCAAGGATCATCAAGTTCTAGCCCCTCTGCCACAAGCAGGTTTGCCAACCTCTAGACCTAGTACTAGAGCAGGTTGCCCAATGCCCCATCCAACATGGCCTCGAACACCTCCAGGGATGGGGCATCCACAACTTCACTAGCCCTATGCACTATAAAAAAGAAACAGGCATCTTAATACAATATTATGAATTTTATTTTGTCCAGAGGACTTAAAGTTACATGTCATGGAGTATATGCTGAAGGTGTGTAGATCATTCCTTGAACTTAGTCTGAAGTAGTTTTTATCATGTTGAAAGTAATCGTATGAAATCAGCTGATATGTAGCCGTGTTTTGCAAGGCACGGCACTGCAGATTTAGTATCAAAAGAAATAATTCCACTTAAAGCTTTGAAACATCCTGATACTCAGATTATAGTATGTGCTGTCAGTTATTTCTGAAGTACCTTATCACCAGTGTCTTCTTTTTTACTGTTTGCAAAATGCTGCTAAGCTGAAGGAGTTTCTGTCACATCCAACGCTGATTCCTGACGTGCTTCTGTCTCTCTTTTTTTAAAGGTAGGCTAACATAATGTTTCACAGTCTCCAGTTAGAGTTAAACACTGCAGCAGGGACAGTAAATCAAATTACACGTGACTGTCCTCCTCACCCCCCCACACTTCTTCTGTTGGTTGACAGTTCAGTGGCACACTGATTTTGAGTTTTTCTGCTCTCTCTAAAGCTTCCTTGCTCCATTACTTGTTGGTGGCTTTCTTTTGCCCGAGGATGAGCAGATGCTGCACAGCTTGTTGTTTTAACTAATGAGAGTTTCTGGGGCCCACTGGCACTTTCTGTCATCCTGGAAAGGTTGTTTTCACTCATGTTTTAGATCTAGAGTGACTGTTTTCTTATTTAACAGAGATTTTGAGAAACTTAGTTTGGATAATAGTGTGTTACAGTGAAAATGCTTCCACATATCTCTCTATTTAAACATCATGCAGAGGCATGCATTGTATCCTACTACTGTAGTGATTACTGAATGACTATATTTGCTGCCATTAAAGTGTTTAATGGACAACATTTTATTCCATTTTCTTCTTTCCCTCTGAGGCCTTGTCTACTTGCTGAGATATTTTTAGTTACAGATTTGGTTTATATTGCAAAATACATGTGTTGAAATTGAAACATTTAGCAGGAAATCACAAATTCTATTGCCTCTTCTACCTCAAAGTAAAACAAACAAACATGATATGGACAAATGATATTTACAAAAATCTCTTCTTTTAACATGTAGGGTAAAGAATAATGCAAACTGAAATGATTGGATGTATCCAATCTAAACACTTCCCATGTCCTCCTCTCCTCTCCTCTCCCCTCCTCTCCCCTCCTCTCCCCTC
>WBMW01003910.1:417415-440466 GCA_013396635.1 Penelope pileata
AAAGCATGGCAGATATAAATTGTCCTGATAAATGGATTTTTCTAAAATCAGTTTGTCTCACCAAACTACAGCCTGGCAAATAGAAGAAATAGGAAAATCTGTCAAAAGAAATGTGGAGAGTAAGCTGCTAATTTCAGATTTTATGCTTTGGCAATAAATGAAAGTACTGATGCTACAGATGGCTCAACTTGCCATTTTTATTAGAGGTATTGATAACAAATATAATGCCACTGAAGAACTGGCTTCTTTGGTGTCATTTGGTTGGTAAAAAAAAGACTTATTAATAGAAGATGATGCAATTGCCACCAGCAACTCACGTTTGATGAAATATAACTACATTATACATCAAGAAAATAAATGCATGAAAACTTTAAAAATGGAAATACAAATTGTCATCAAAGCTGTGGATTTCACGAAGTCCAAGAGATTGAATCCTCACCATTTCCAGGAGTTCCTTAAAAGTATGGATGCTGATTATGAGAGATCATTTACTTTTTTGAAGTAAGGTGGCTAGGTCATGGTAAAATGCTAAAAAAAAATTATGATTTGTGAAATGAAATCAAGTCATTTATGGAATCAAAAGGAAAATTTGTTCCAGAACATGAAGATTAAAAATGGCTCACAGATTTAGCATTTTCAGTGGATTTGACCACTTATTTGAAAGAGTTAAGCATACTTCTTCAAGGTGAAAATCAACTTATCTGTGCTATGTTTCAAACCATAACAGCATTTGAAATGAAACTTAAATTATGGCGAGCTGAAGTTATGGCAAATAATTTTACACATTTTGATGCACTGGCTGAACACAGTGCTGTTAACAGTGAAAAATATGCAGCCTTGCTTTCCATTTTGATAAAGGAATTTGAGAACAGGTTTCAAGATTTCCTAAACAATCATCAATTTTTTGGTATATTTGCAAATCCGTTTTCAGTTGACATAAATAAAAGCTGTGAATTTTCAAATGGAATGTGCAGAGTTGCAATCAGATATTCAACTCAAAAATTTGATCATGTCTCTTTACTAGACTTTTGTAAGACCTACCTTACCAGAGAAAAATATCCCTCACTTCACAATCATGCCTTATTCATGTCGTTGCTTTTCAAGGATGAAGTACAGGAAGAGTAAAATTTCATCAAAAATCTATGATGAACACTTTGAGAAGTGACTAAGAATTGCAGCCACTTCCATCGAACCAGGCATTGATGCACTATTTTCACAAAAACAAGGTCAAATATCCCATCAGTTTTATGTTTTCATTTTAGTAATATATATATATGTATATAGACGTTAACTATATCATATATTTTATATGGGGGTGAAGACCATTCTTCTTGGATCAGTGTGGCCCAGGCAAGCCAAAGGATTGGACACCCATATAAGTGGTAATTAGTCACTACATTTACATGTGATACTTATTATCTTCTAGAGAAGAAAATGTCTTACAAGAGATGAATAGCGTATCAAAGTTGTAACGTTTAGTCTGCAAACAAGTGCAAAAAGGAAATGGTTCATTCTCAAAAAAATACTTGCAGAATCCAATTACTTTCTGGAATTCAGTAGTTAAAAGATACGCCCTAGTCCACTTCAAATCACAGTTAAGGTAAACAAGGAATTTATTGAGTTGGGTAAGTATTTTACAGTGGAAAAACTAAAATTATGCTCAAAAATCATTCAAAGAACAACAATGCTTTATTCACAAACCTTACATTTTGCACCTTAATTTGTGAATTCAGGAGGGTAAGAGAGCAGATTTGTAACTCAAAACCGCTTCTTGCCTGTTTAGGCTCTTATAAATAAGCAATATATTTATTGTGTGATTTTAGCATGTCCACTTCTTACAGGGATATCTCAACAGCAATGTGTGATACAGCTTAAATATTGAAGTAATATCTCTCCAGATATCTGCCAAAGATTAATTAGTTTAAATGATTCAAATGCGCATTCTCATTCTCACATAATGCTTTTCTCTCAAGTTCTGCTTTTTTAGAATCTCTACAAAATTTTTGGCTAAACAAAAAATACTTGGTTTTCTTTTCTTATTACTGTATGTAGTTTGTTAGCATGCTTTTGCCACCGCTTACTGAAAATATATTCACATACATGTCTCACATAGCAAGCCAGATGATATTTATTTTGGAATTTCAGACACTGAACAAGTGCATTGCTTTTTCTAAACTTTTGATTTGCCTTTTCCTGTGTTATTTGACTTTTCCAGGCTCTTGGTAAAGCTCAGAGGCTGAAAGTTTGCCTTTTACACTGCAAGTTTAAAATCAAAACAAGTACTGCTAGTATTGTGAAGATAAGCCTCCTTTGATTTGCATTAGATCGCATCATTCATCAGTGCAAGAATTTTGTACAGCTTTGGAATGGAGTTATTGAAAAGAATATGGAAAGCATCAGTGAAGGTCAACAACAGCTGCTAACAGTCTTTGCCTTTGGATCAACTCTGTCCTTAGATGTGCATGGCTGAAAACTTACAATCTCGTGTACAGTGTAAGCTTTTATCATAAACTTATGAAGCATCATAAATGTTTGAAACCCAAAATCAGAGTATCAGAAACTCCATATACTTGTCATTTTTTGCTGTTAGAGTTTAAAGCACCTTTTACCTGACGAAAAGTAACAAGTTGACATCAAATGAACATGTTGTTCATGTAACATTGTTTAAAAACTGGAGTGGTATAGACATTAATGATTAGGTTATTGTTTAGGACATATTAACAATAATTAAAGCTAAGCTTGGTCATTGGCAATGTCACCTGACAGTGCACGAACAGAAAATGTAGTTTCTGCAGTCTGTCTGTGAATTTACACATTATACACAAAATCTCATCCAAACAGAGCTTCCTGTTACTTCTCCTCTTGACATTCTGCCATTGTTGTTTAGCACATGTAGAAGTGGAATGCAAGGAAAATTGCTATGAAGGGACAACTTCACCACCTAGCTCTCCTTATTACCTGTGGTCCCTGTAGATGTGTTTGTATACATAGCATTTTATTTTTCTACTTTTTACTTACATATTTCCTGTGGCCAATCCACAGGAAAAGACACATTCTTATGGATATTGCTTTCAGAGGGTCTCCTTTGAGCTAACTGTATTTTATCAAGTGAGGTGACTCAACTGAGCAGTAAATTCAGTTTTGATATATGTGAGTGCAGACTGATTTCCTTTGATTTCAATAGGAGCTTTAGTGAATTTATTGCCTGTCTTTTCATCCAAGAAGACTGTAGAGACATCCTACGAGCTGTTCAACAAATTAACCTAATATTTTTGTGTGTTGACAAGATGATATTTCACTCCACTTCATTCTCTAGGATGAGTTAATGTAGAAAATATAAATGCCCAGGTCTATGTGAATTGTAATTCTTACTTTCCTATTCAAAGAAAAATCAGTGTTTAGCACAGAAAACATTGAATTGCAAGTGCCAAGTCACAAAAAATCTTGTGGCTTTACTCGTTTAGCTGTTAGCTGGTGTTCCCACAAATCCATGATCTCCGATGTCTGAGAGAGAATAGTTGAGAAATAGAGATACAGAATCTCTTAAAATTTGTATTTGTGTCTTACTTTCTGCGCCAGAACAGTTGCAGATTAGGCAAGATATTTGCTATGGGTGAAATCTGATGATTAACAGTAACCTTAGTAAAAAAAAAATAGGGACATACTTGGAACATAGCTATAGTACTACAAACAAAAAATAACTTATTTTTAAGTTAACTGTGAAGAACTTTGTGTAAAATCTAATCTATACCTTGGCTTAAAATGTGATTTGTCGTCAGAACATACTAGCTACATACTTTGGCCCGTATATTAATTTATGCAGCAAAGCCATTTATATTGTTGTCAAAGAACTATGCATATGTACATCAAAGCCATCAAACAGCATGAATAGCAGATGGAAAATACTTCTCTTAGGAAATTGGGTCTGCCTTGGGGAATCCAGCCACGATATTGATCATAGAAATCCATTATGAAAGAAAAATAAAGATTTGAAAAATGGATATGAATACATATGCATAAGATAATTATGAGTTTACCTCTGATGTTTTCCATTGCATTGCATCTCTTATCTGGATGTGTCATTCATGTCTCTCCTGTGCAATGCCTCTGAGTGAAATTGCAGACTCAGAAGTTCTTTTTTCGCTCTCCCATTCTCTTGCTCTCTTTTGCTGTTGGTCCCTCATGCTCTTCTTCTGTCCTTCTCTTCTTTTTCTTCCCCCTCTCTTTCCTGCTCACTTGCTGACCTTTTCTCTCTCTTCTAAAAAGACACTGAATGCACACACACATGCACACAATCACATCCTCCATCTTCCAGAACACTCATTGTTTGTGTTAACACCAACGTTAGAATTTCCTGGGGGTACCTACAAATCAGATTGCAGGAGTAGGTTGACCTTCATAAAACAAAATTAACATTTTAGAGTCAAAAGGAGGATATGACTTTTCATCTCTGTAAGTCTCCATGTAGGTGGTTGGGTAGGGGTAACTTTTGTTTGTTTACAATTCAGTTAAACCGCATTAATTTCAAATGTATTTTTTTTATTTGATCACATCTGCGAAATCTCAATCAATTAAATTGTGTCTGCTTAGTCATCCACAACCTATAAATATAAGATAATAAATATAACAAAATTTTAAGGGTCTACTGAATGTAGGAATGCTGATCTTCAGAAATATTTTTCTCTTAATTGTTTACAATGTAACGTCTCTGGGAAAATTAAGTATTTTTATTCACTTAGCTCTTGCTTGAATACTTAATAAGTGTTCAGCCACAGTTCCTGAACCCTGAATTTTTGAGTAGTTTCCAATTGCCTGAAACTGCTTTGCTGATGAGGTCCAGTGCATTGTTTGGCATAATTACAAAACTTTCTTAAAAAACAACGCATTCTTTTCAGTGTTCCCTCATGCAAATCCTAAAGGACATGTATTCTAAAATGAGACTTCACAATATAGCACTGAAAAATCCATTACAACTGGAAAACTTCAATTTTCAATGACAGAAGTTAGAACATGAATGAAACTTGGACAGCAGTTCATTAGCAGACTTTGTATGCACACATACTACTGATATGTTGCACATATATGGAATACCAAGTGGGCACCACCACATGAACTGGGGCAGGTGGTATTTAGAAATCTGATGGTGGCTGTTAATAAGGTATGAAAATTAAAAAGTAATTACCAGAAGATGATGACCTGGCAAATAAGCAAGACATTCAAGCTAGAATGACCTATATAGTAGTACGAAATCCCAGCAAAATTCAAACATCTGAGAATCAGAAAAAGGAACTCAGTATAGACAGGCAAATGGTTCTCAGGGGATGGAAGGTAATAATCCGCAAAAGCCAAAGAGTGGAAACTTTAAAAAAGATATATGAGGACCATTTCTGTCCAATACTGAAAAAATGTCGAGCCAGAGATGCTACTATAGCCTACCAGGAGCTTAAAAATTGATGAAATGATCCAGAACAGTACTTATCCAACACTGACAGAATTTCAAAATACATTACAGAAATGTATGTTGTAAGACTGGCAACTTCATGTCCTGGGTGTTTTTGTTTGTTTGAATTAGCACTAAATACAACATGGAATATTTTACTTCTCCAGATTTCCTTTCTTTTTCTTTTATTTCCATTTCTGCCTCATCATAAAATTAATAGTTTATTATTTCCTTATTTGGGGTTTTGCCCCTGCTCATATAGTTACCAAAAAAATAATTCATAAAATACCATTGCTAAGTAAGTATGGAAGTATGTGAAACCAAGCAATAAATGAAAACCTCAAAACACAAAACACATGCACGGTATGAAAATTAGCTAGATGAGTCTGCAAATCAAACTTAATAATTTTAGGGTACATCTTCTTATTGAATAAACATTTATTAATATTGTTTTGGTTTCTTCCAGAGCTGGTTCATTTCCAAGGTACAGGTCAGCTCTAGATAGGTGTTATGTGTCTAGCTAAATCAGAATGTTTGTGATACCTATAATGGAAGAGTTCTAGTTTTGATGAGAATGGGAACAGATTAAGTAGAATACCATGAGAAACTGAGTTTGACAGCCCCTGTGCTGTCCAGATCAAGAAGTTGCATGCAAAAATATGGTTAACTTAAACTGAAGTTCAAGGCAAGAGAACCCACTGATCACTGTAAGAAAGGGATAAAAAAATATCCTGCAGAAAAAAATGTAGAAAAAAGTGAAAAAGCAAATGGAAGCAATCATATCCTTTTTCTACGTTTATATATTTGTGAATGTAGTTTCTGTATCTATAAAGGTCTTGTATAGGTACAGTTTTGTACAAAAGAGGAGATCTCTGATACTGAGTTGGCATTTAGGTACTGTGATGATGAATGATCTCATAAAAAGAGACAAATGAAATAGACAAGACACTAGAAGGTAGCTTCTTCCTTCAGCAGGAAGGCTGAATGTTGGATACTGTCTTCAGTATCTTTGCTATATTTGCTTTAGAATTGGAAGTTAAAACTGAAAGCAGTAAACTTAGAGATGGACTCATAACACCAAGAGTGAGTGAAGGTGGTGAAGGTGGCATGTAGACCAAAAAAGGATGTTGTAACATAAGCCTTTCTGTAAGGATTTGCATTGATCTGAAGGATATACATGATGGTAAAAGAAAATCTGGACACAAAGTGGTAATTTATGCTGCTCATTAGAAATCAATGCTAGAATATTTTCCTTTAAATTCTCCATTTTCAAATATTGAAAAATTGTTTTCACATTCTGCTCTTCTCTACAGAAATACTAATAAATCACTCTCCAGATTTTGAAGATTTAAGCTATTTTTTGTTTTTTAGAGTTTAGTGTCTTATGGACAACCTTATCATTTTAGAATTTAACATAACAATAATTCTACATAATAGAGCTGTGAAACGTCCTCTTACTATTGAAGTCTTATAATACTGTTTTCTGTAAATATCTTAGCACTGAAGAAGTGTAACAGAAGTTGCATTGCCCGTTACTGTGTTGGGTCTCACTATTTGTTCACTTTTTCAGAGTGATGTTAGAAATTGCTTTCTCTTTCTTTTTTTTTCTTTCCTCCCCTTTGGCCATATCCATAGTAACATAAGGTTGCTATCTGAAGAATCAAAGTAAATCTATTCAGTGTGCTATTCAACTAATCAGTTTATTTTTGCTTTATTGTGGCCACCTAGTGTGTTTAGCTTTTCTGCATAGTAATCATGCCTGTTTTCAGAACACCAAAACAATAACAGTGATGATGATAATGATGATGATGGTAATAATAATACTTTGATTGCACTAGGAAGTCTCTTTTGGTATTACTTTCTGGAATTTGCATAAAGAAAATCAAAATGAATTTCCTGAACACAATGCCATAAGAGTGAAAGGCTATAAATGCAAAAATCTGTAACTTGAAAGGACTTTCATCAAAACGCAACATGTAGAACAGTTTCTCTTTCAATATTACACACACGTCCATATTTATTAGTATTGGAATATGTAACTTGTAAAGATGTAAAATGAAATTTTTGATGAGTAGTATTCAAGACCATGTAGAACAGTTTCTACATACTGGGGTGTCAATGAAATTGAGATGGCACACACTAAGAGTAGTTTTTATTTCACTAAAAATGGCCTTTTCTTTATCAAAAAAAAAAAAAAGCTTTGGAAAATGGAAAAAATATGTAGATAGAGGGATTATTCTTGGGAAAAAAAATGTTAACTATAAAGTTAAGGTCACTTCTTGCCCACACGAGAACTAGTTGGAAGGAGAGAACTCTATGGCTCTTAGGTTTACTTAAATTTGCAGATACTATGCACACTAATGATATAAAAGTTACATATAAAGTAACTGAGGTATTATTGTGTAAATTCATTTTCAACCTCACTGTGATTGCAAATAAAAGTTGTTAGAATGAGTACTACTTTTATTTCTGGACACAGATCTCCAAACATTTGGTCATGGAGTTAAAGCTACAAGGTATTGCAATAAAAAAAGATTCAATAGTGTATGAATTACACATTTGCAAACTTTAAAGTGCACACATTTCCTTGATCAGGAAATTATCCTTAACACAGTCCAGTAGTCTCCTGGATTGCTTATAGTCTGCTGTGTTGCTTTCCCAGCAAACCTCTGAGTGGTTGAAATCCCCCAGCAGGATGAGATCCTGCAAGTGTAATGCCTCTTGTAGCTGATGCAAGGAGGCCTCGTCAACGGGTTCCCCTCGATCAAGCAGCCTGTAGTAGACCCCAGCCCACAGATGTCCTGTATTGGTCTAGTCCCTGATTTTCACCCACACGCTTTCAACCTCTTTGTAGGTGTTTCTTGGAGGCAGCTCTTCATGATCTCTCAATTTCTTAACATAAAGAGATACTCCCCTACCTGACTCTCTAAAAATCTTGTAGCCTTCAATTGCAGTGTTCCAGTTCTGCAACTCTTCCCAATAGGTTTTTGTGATCACAATTAGGTCATAGTTTTCTAATTGCACCATGGTTTCCAGTCTTTCTGCTTGTTACCCATGCTGCTTGCACTGGTGTACAGGCACTTCAGCTGGGCTATTGGCTTCATTATCTTGCTACAGGAGCCCTCCCTCATTCCTTTGGGACAATTCAGATTAATTCCTGTTGCTTCTGTCTCTTCTCTGTCACTCAGAAGAAGTAAATCCCTTTCCTCCATTGATTCTAGCCTAAAGCTCATCTAATAATTCCAGCCAGCTTGCTGCACAGAACACTGCTGCCCCAGCTAATCAGTTGCTGGTGACTGAATAGCCTGGCAGCCCTGGGTTTTACCATCTTCTTGGCAGCCTGCTTTGGGAAACTACTCTGTACTGAAGAAGCTGGGTGCTAAGTAGCTTGGAAGGTGGAGATTTCTGAGGGTTTCCTAAATATCACCATACCTTCTATCCATTACAGAGGCTGTGAATAGCTACAGTATAGCAGATATCTGAAGGCTTGCCAGTGATGAATAAATATGCAGGACATTAATTTGGTAAATCGACTTGTATTCTGTGTAATACAAAAGTGAATCATCTTTGTCAAACTATTTTGACAGTTACCATCAAAGTGGTAAATTTCAGTATAGTTTCTGGAACATTCTTAATCAACTTTACAGAAAAACAGTGACTGAGAAACAGGCTAGAGGAAATTCCTAAAGAATGTAAGTAATAAAAATGATCTGATCTCAGATGCAGACTTGTTAACGTTACAGACACCCATTTAACCATTAATGTGTTTTTGTATGAAAAGGAAAATATTTGTACAAATGATTACCATAGAAACTATAATATTAATAAAGAAATATTAGGAACATGATAAATGTACAGGGCACAAAGAAGTGATTTTAAATATATTATGGGATAAAAAGAGTCTGGAGGAGTTTACACAGTCACCTGAATCACGGAATCATGGAATGTTTGAGACTGGCAGACAGTTCGTGAGGTTGTCTGGTCCAGCTCCTCTGCTCAAGCAGGAACACCCAGAGTCACTTGCCCAAGACCATGTCCCAAAGGAGGGAGATAACAGTCCCTAGTTACTATGATCTTCAGATGTCTGTTGAAATGTTTCCCTGAACTTTCTCCTATGTAGCTATTCATTGTTGACCTTAAGGTACTAAATGAGCTGGATGGCAGACATAATCCTTTGTAGTAATGTTACCAGGTCAAGAAGAAAATAAATACAGAGCTTAGGTTGAAGCTAATTAAACTCGTCTGTCTTTTCCCTCAGGCTCTAATTCATTAAGAACAGCATCCTCATTTAGAGAAATATATCAGTAGACTATTGGTTTGACGGAAATTGGTAGGATTTATGTTTAAAATTAAGCACGTTTAAGATGTTTCCTGAACTGAAGTTTCAGTTTTAGTTATTATTACTTATATTTAGTTATTTATTATTATTGTGATAATATGATTTAAGTAAGCCAGCTGTATATCAAATCCCATTGTGTGAGAATCTTAAAAATCCAGCATAAACATCTGCACAAAAAATTGCATATTTGCATATATGGAAGGAAATACTGTAAGATCTTTAATGTGATAAAATTTCCAGGTCATTTCTTCCACTCCCTACAGTCCTCTGCTGTCATTGTTTGGCAAGATGCAATACCATAATGATTTCTTCAAGTAGTGTTCATTTTCAACCAAGTTAGAATCATGTACAGAAAGAACTGAAGTCATACTGTGCTTACAAGCTAAATAGTGCATAAAAATATTTATAGATAGAAAAAAGTGTGTAAAAGTATTTGTAGATTAGGTGTCCATATGGGTATAACAAACACCTAGTCAGAAATGAATTGTAGATGATCTGCAAACAGAGAACCTCCCTATCTCCTGCTAATGTCATGTGGGAGTTTTATTTGAGAACAAGCTTTTCACTGATGATCTCTAAACTAGTAAATAAATTTTAAATATTTCTACACTCAGCAACAAAGTATTGCTTCAACAATGACTAAATAATCAGTTGAGTCTGGATGCATTTTACAAAGACCTGATTTTATTTCTTTGTTTAAGAGCATGGCAAATACTGGGATCATGCCAATAGTTCATTCTTTGACTGTGATTGTGCATGTAGTTGTGTTAGAATATTGGTGATAATGCTGTCTTCCTGATTGGAAAGCAGAGTCAATCCCAGCATAAAGCAAGCAACAACTTCCAAACAGTGGCATCATTAACTTTCCCAGTTCTCTTAACAATAACTTTCAGTCTTGACAGCCTAAGAGGAAAAATAAGGAGAAATGTTACACCATTTTACACAGAGAAAAGATTGTGGTTTTGGAAAATAAGAAAAGCAATAAAATACCAAGTCAAATTAGTTGGCCAAAGGTGAAGAATTTCTGAATGTGGCAGTCACTAAATACATATGACTATGGCAACTTAAATAACATAAATGATAACTTCTGTGTTCAGCTGTCAAACCTTCAAATGTATTTTAGCATAAAACCATTCTTTCATGTATGAATTTCATGTGTAAAATTATTTTGTGGATAATTTGTTGATCAGAACTGGTTAATGGAGCCAATTGAAAGTTGTTTTGATGCTCCTTTTCATGACTTGTGATTCAGATTCATCTGTCCCTTGACAGAATTCAGTGCCTACAGCAATGACAGAACAAGAACTTGTCAAACAGCAAGATTACATGATGCACTGCTGTGTTCGTCTGACTGGTCACTACGATACTAGTGACATCCTTCGGGTAATTAATAAACTCATAAAAACAAGGTTTTGAGCTTTAAATTAATACAACAGCTGTAAAAAAAAAGTAAATTCGCCAAAAATACAATACAATTAAAATACAATTAAAAATTTAAAATATAATTAAAACTATTTCCATAAATTTGAATATTGTCTGTATTAGTTAATGGTAGGTGGCTATTTGAATGTATCAGCTAGTTACTTTTTTAAAAAGGTCAGAAATAAGATTTATTGAAGAAAAATATTCACACCAAAAATCCATATGAACACATTTAACTGAACCAATATTGTAGTAGTAAGTTCCTGCAATGGAAAAGCTACTTCTAAGATGACTTATATCAGGAACTTTGATATTGCATTGCACTGCTTACTAGTCTGCCAGCTTGGACATTTATCCCCGAATAGCAGCCTGTACTCCATACTTCAGTCAGTGATATATGACAGCAGTAAGAAAAAGTGGTGTATCTGTATTTCTGGCTGCTGCAGAGATGTACAAATAAGAGACTAGTACATGAGATATAGGCTAGCCTTCCTTTTCCTGGACCACTTCTGATGCTAATATTAGAAGCTACAAATATTTGAAGATTGAATGTATTATCTGATGATGACAGTTAAACTGATTATTAAATAGGACTAAAACAATAGAAGAGGAGAGATGTGTTCTTGCATCTCTCCACCAAAGTCTGATACACAATTTGGCAATTTTTACAGTTGTCAAATGGGATTCAGAATGTGACAGGGAGTTCTTTTTAGTGAAAGAAGCTGCAAACTGATTCTGAGTTATTTAATGGGAATGTAAATGGAACATGACTGAACATCTATATCTGCAGGAATCAAAAATAAATAAATAATGCCACTTGAAGCAAACAGATGACTCATAAGGGCTAAATTCTTCATCATTCCTTTAATAAAACAGGACAAAATCATCTAGCCTGAATGGTACAATTTTTTGCTGAGTGCATTGCAGGCATGTCTACAGGGGTAGAAGGTTTCGAGGAAAACAGGGAAATTACTTGAAACAAGCCATTTTAATAAACTATATTGATTTTTTTGAGGTATGTGTTAGGTTATCTGTTTTTTGAGTTCTTGTCTTAGAGGAAAATCATCCAGGATGCGTTCTATGTATGCAATTACATTAGCATGAACAGAGCAAAGTTATACTTAAGGATTAATGGAAGCAGAAACGTAAGACCCATGAAAGATTAGACAACATCTCTTCCATTGTCTGAAGCCAATTGTTATTTTGCAAATTGGTGTAAACTGTGGCTATCTCCTATGTTTTAATGTCTGATTCTGCGGTGGCACTCTGTTAATTAGGAGTTTGCTTTGCTGCTGCTGTGCCTGAGCCATGGAACAGTCACGCTGCAGCTGCAAACCATGGTGCATATGTAGCCAGACTACTCATCTCATTCTCTCCTGCACATTTGCTCTTGTGTGTGTAGGGGCAGACATGCAGTATCAGAAGACCTCTTAGCTGACTACATTCAGAGGAATCATACCTGCTTCTCCTATTAATTTCCTTGTGATGTCTGTCAAGTGATTGGCTTTCCTAGAACTGCTGCTGGCCTGAAGGAATTATAGGAGTATGGGTGGCGAGAGAGAAATGAATGGATAGTAATGTATTCCTGCTTGTTTGAATCAAGATAGCCTTTATCAAATGACACTATATTTTGTGAGCCATGCAGATCTGAAAAGCGAAGTTCACTGTGGTGCTGTTAGAGATATGTGAGGCATGCTTCTGAAAATAGTTGAGTTGCTCTTGGTATGAGCACTGCATGTGAGAACTGTAGCAGGCACCTGAAGCTGGATTAATCAAAATGGGGTGTCTGTGTTCTGAGGAACAACAGCCATGGAGAGGAAAGGAGCAGTTGAAGGCGTGAAGATTAAGGAACACACAGCTAAGGCCTTCTGTGTACATTGCCAAATGCATGTATGTTAATGCAGACTGTTAATGATTGGAGACTGAGATTAGATGAGGTAATTAGTTGGGTAGATAGTGCATGATGAACCAACAACAGAAGGCTGATATCTGATAAGCTTAAACACGTTATAATGTAGGAAAGAATAAAAAACAAGTAGTGGAAATTGTATTTAAGTGTAATACACTAAAATCAATGTAAAATCATTAGTGATTGCACAGGTGAGAATATGACACAATTAAATTCACTTCAGGGAAAAATATGTAGGGAATCAAGTAAAAGAATGTTCAGATGTAATTTTTAGAATATGTAAGGTAGAGAGTAAAAGATCTGTCTTTGTTTTACTGGATATCTGGTTATATACAAATGTAGCCAAGTTTTAATTTTACAGAGAAAATAGTTTATAAAAATCCTTTAACAAATATCTTGTAAAAATAATCACAATAGTCTACAGAAGCTTTGTTTTCCATTGTATTTCATCTGATAGCCCAACCTCAAGAAGAGAAACAATTAATAAGTAATTAACATAGAGTTTTACTTTAAAGTATTAAAAAATTCACCTGAAACAGTCAAGCACAGGTACAAAATTGTTTAAATAAAATTTTATTTTAACTAACTGCCATGTCTAAGAGAATGACAAAAATCCTCTGAAGCTTTTTTTCTCACTTTGCTTAAGTGGATTGGATTTAAATAAAAGGATAATGGATGAGTGACTTGATCTTTTTCATTTAGCTCTGTATAGAAAAATTAACTTCTTATAGTGCACTATATTCAGAAAAAAAATTGATTAAACAGCGTATATTATACTGGCTCCCCAGTATAAAAAAGACAAGGACCTCCTGGAAAGAGTCCAGCGGAGGGCCACAGAGATAAAGGGTGTGAAGCATCTCTGTTATGAGGAGAGGCTCGGTAATCTGGTTCTGTTCAGCTTTGAGAAAAGAAGGCTGAGAGGGGATCTTATTAATGTCTACAAATATCTAAAGTGTGGGAGTCAAATAGACATGGGCAATCTCTTTTCAGGGGCGTCAGGGGACAGTACAAGGGGAAGTGGGCAAAAACTGGAGCACAGGAAGTTCCGCACCAACATGTGGAAGAACTTCTTCACGGTGCGGGTGACGGAGCACTGGCACAGGCTGCCCAGGGAGGCTGTGGAGTCTCCTTCCCTGGAGATATTCAAGACCCGCCTGGACGCCTACCTGTGCAATCTGATGTAGGGAACCTGCTCTGGCAGGGGGGTTGGACTCAATGATCTCTAGAGGTCCCTTCCAACCCATGCAGTTCTATGATTCTGTGATATTTTCCAAGAAGGAAATATGTGAGAAAAAAAATTCCTTCTTATGTCAAGGTACAGAACTTATAGTAATGACAACAGTCTTTTAAGGGACTAGCCTAAAGGAAACTTAGCATGCTATTTATTCTTTCCAGAAATAAGACAATTGCTGTACCTTTGCTTAGTTGGAGCCAAAACAGCAAATACAACTTTTACATGCAGCATGAAATACAACCTGTACATAAAATTGGCTGCAAACCTGAAGCAGTGTATCTTATCTGTATTTTAGAAGTGCTACTGAAACAGTAAGGTAATAATATAGCTGCCTTCATTTAAGAATCTGTTTGCAAAACTGACAGTAGCAAGAGAATAAAGTCAGGACTAGAGAAGTTGGATTTGTATAAAATAATCGCAACGGTAGGGGTGAATAAGGTGACCCTAAAGATATTTTGGAAGCTCATTATGTGACTTTTTAAAATAAAAATATTTATTCATATTAAATAATTATAAATCATAGCAAGAGTATTTACAAGTAACCTAAATGTTTAGTAGAAAAATTACCTGAGCAAATTTAGGTGTGCCAGAGAATTTTCTGACATATGCCATGTATTATTCCCTTTGCATGACTGATTGGAGGTGGGGGTGTGGAGGGAGACAACCCCCAAAACTCAAAAATAAATTCTGGAATCTCTTGAATGATGTAAGCTGCATTGTGGTGAAAATTAGAATTACAAGAATCGGCACATATTCTTCGGAAGGTGTGCATTTCAGAAAAATGATTGCATCATGTGGAGTTTGAGATTTATGCATAGTCAGAAACAGCAAAGGATTTGGTGTAGTGGTACCAATGTGCAGAGAAAGAACTGGCAAAGCAAATTTTCAGGGTATAAATAGGACAACAAGATCAAAATGAGATTTTCCTAATTTGCAAATGGCATCTATTGTATATAGAGATAGAAAAAGAAGATCAGTTGATAGAAGGGTCTGGAGCATATGTTTTATGAGGAGCAGCTCAGAGGGAGGGAACAGAAATTGTTTAGTGTGGAGAAGAGGAGGCTAAGGGGAGACCTTATCAGTCTACAACTGCCTGAAAGGGGGTTGTAGCAAGGTGGGGGTCAGCCTCTTCTCTCGGGTAACTGGTGATATGATGAGACATAATGGCCTCAAGTTGTGCAAGAGGAGATTCTGGCTGGATATTAGGAAAACTTTCTTCTCCAGAGGAGCAGTAAGACATTGAAACACGTTGCCTAGGGATGTGATTGAGTCACCGTTCCTTGAGGTTTTCAGAAAATGTGTAGATGTGGCGTTGAGGGACATGGTTTGGTTTGGCATGGTGGTGATGAATTGACAGTTGGACTAGATGATCTTAGAGGTCTTTTCCAACCTTAACGATTCTATGATTCTGTAATTCTATAAAGCTTAAATAACTCAAAAAGAATATCGTAGATTCTTCATGAAGATTTAAAAAAATGAAATTGAGTATAACTGTTACTATTGCAATTCAAAAATAGAAAAAGGTAGATTTACAGTATGAACAAAAGGCATTACTAGAATAAGTCAGAGGGAAATTTAAATCTAGGCATTATCTAAAAGTATATCCTGTATCTTCTTATTGTCTTAGTGCTGCTGTGTTTTTACTGGTACATGTATTTGTGCTATGTGGACAGAGGAGCCAATCATATGAGAAAATTAGTCAGCTACCTATAGACCATAAAGTGGAACTTTTCTGATTTGCTTGACCTTAATAGCATGATGAAGTGCTGGCTCAGGCATCTGTGACCTAGGGATGAATCTGCCTGATTCTGGTAATAATTCTGGGCATCATAGGACCTTGAAGTAGCTAATCAGGAAACAAAAAGACAAACCCTACGAAGAGGAGGAACTTTGAAATATCTTTTCAGATCTGTAAAACAGGAAGCCTATCTCAGGTGTCATCTCATCACTTAATGGATTCTGTGTTTTGAGTTTATGATACAGAAGTGGAAGAAACACACAGTCCAAATGGTTAGCTGATTAAAACATTATTTTTGCCTCTTTGTGTAGAAGAGTTAATTGAGCCTAAGTTAACCACTGTTCGTCAAACACAGTAGTTATGTCAGCTGCAGAGAGAGTCTAGCACAGTGGGATGCACGCAGTGGGAGATGTGCACTCTTGACATTCACAGATACATGGTTTAGTGAAATGTACTGAGCATGTGACTTCAACCATGATAGCAACTGTATCTGCAAGTGAGATTTTTAACCATTTAGTGAACACAGAAACATGATGGAGAGGTAATAATCAATTACACTGAGAGGCACAACAGGAGCTGTCACTCTACACAGGTCTATGCCTGCCAGATATCTGTATGCTCTGTATAAACCGTTTGGACATCACTGTTGCTGTTTACCTTGCAGTACAAAGTAGAATACAGAGTAATTGTGGCTGAACAAAGATTCTGGACCTTAGAAGGGTTGTGTTTAAAGCAGGTTTAGAGGCAGTCAGGTTTGTGGAGATATATTTCTCCAATATCAATACTAGCACCAGGCTCCTGGAGTGCCATCAGTAGCTGGTAAAAGAGACAGGTTCAGACAGACCCTGAAAGATGCACTGGGTGCAAAACAAACTGTAGTTTCAATGTACTCCAGATTTAGTCCTGACTGGCTGTTGGATACTGGAGAAGCATCTTGAGCTACAGGTACTTTGGCTTGTTGGTAGCAATCATGTGACTGAAATGTAATACTGTACTTTCAAAGTCCTTTGAAATACATTTTATTTGCTATTTCAAAGACTGATAATATGAGCTAATGCTATGTTTGTTAGATTATTCTCAGAAGTTAGAAGCAAGTTATGGACTTGACTGTTGTTGCTAAACTTTCAGTGATTTGTAATTCCTGTCACATAACTGGTTGCAAGGCTGTTGGTAAGGTATATTATAATACCATAACCTTTTTAATTACCTTTCAGTAGATCTTCCTATTTTTAATGGGAGAAGAATGGAGTTACGAATGAGAAATAATATGGTTATAATTAAGACTCAAAACATGTATTTTCTTCTGATTATGATACAGATTTCTGTGTATGAGTCTGGAGGTGACTCAACTCCCCTAAGCCTGTTTCTCCACCTTGTTTTTTTTTCACCTGGTGAAGAAAAAGTAGTACAGATATTTCTGAAACCAAATACAATAACAGGAAGGAAGTATCACCAATATAATTAGATATATGCAAATCTTTACCATGTATTATTAATCTGAGTCAGAATCTGTGAGATTTAGGATCAAAAGCGCAGTCAGACATGGTGGAGATTTTGGCGAGGGACATTTTAAACAGGGCAAAAGTAAAATGATACCCTCAATAATAGGGCTAGTGATATTATCCCAGACCTCATATAAAGCTGTAATGTTGTTCTACTGCACTGCAGTGCGAAAACTACTCTGGGAAGTGGAAATAGGTGAGAAGATAGATACGTGCAAGTTAAAAGCTCAGGATACTGAACAGTTACTTCTGTTGCAATAAATCTGATTCAGAGCATCTCAGTTTGAGCCTAGGGACTTCATTAATAAATTCTGTCTGTAAAGAAATCCACAAATAGTTTCCCTGGGAAATAAAAATTCAGTTCTTTTATTGGATTTAGAAAGGTCTTTTCTGCTTATGGCACTAAATTCCACTGTTTTTTTTTTTTTTTTTCCTAAGGTAAAACTAGTACTCAGGTAAAACTTTTACAGCAAGCAGAAATACTGATTTCTAATTATTTAATGTTTCCAGAGTAATGAAAGACACAATCCTGTGATCACCTGATGAGAAAATTCCTTTCTGACTTCAGTGAGAGTTCTAGTAAAATGAGTACAAAATTAACCCTGTGAATATTAATAAAAAGTGTCATTAGAGGTTTTTTTTTCTTTTTCCTCCTAGAACCTTCTTGGAATGTTTAGCTCTGTAAGTGCTTAGCTTTGGTAGTGTCTCCACGATGCTGGGAACTCTGAAAGTACAAAAAATCTACCCTGAGGATCAAACCCAAAGACATTAAACAGGAAAAATAAACAGAAAATCTAATAAATAAAGAGTTCATCTCTAGTCTAAATGATGATCATATGCCTTCTCATAGTACAGAATCAAAAGATAAATGGATGATTTTCAGGAATTGACACATACCATAACAGAATCATAGAATCCTTGAAGTTGGAAGGGACCTTTAAGGTCATCTAGTCCAACTCCCCTGCAATGTACAGGGACATCTACAGCTAGATGAGGTTGCTCAGAGCTTGGTCCAGCCTGACCTTGAATGTCTCCAGGGATGGGGCTTCCACCACCTCTCTGGGCAACCTGTTCCAGTGCTTCACCACCCTTACTGTAAAAAACTTTTTCCTTAAATCTAACCTAAATTTCCTCTCTCTCAGTTTGAAGCCATTCCCCTTTGTCCTATCCCCACAGACCCTGCTAAAGAGTCTGTCCCCCTCTTTCTTATAGCACCCCTTTAGATACTGAAAGGCAGCCATCAGGTCACCTCAGAGCCTTCTGCTCCAGGCTGAATAGGCCCAGCTCTCTCAGCCTGCCCTCGTAGAGGAGGTGTTACATCTCCTGGATCATTTTTGTGGCCCTCCTCTGGACACGCTCCAACAGGTCCATGTCTCTCCTGTGCTGAGGACTCCACATGTGTCCAGACGCAGTGCTCCAGGTGAGGTCTCACCAGCGCAGAGTAGAGGGGTAGGATCACCTCCCTTGACTGGCTGGCCACGCTGCTTTTGATGCAGCCCAGGATTCTGTTGGCTGCAAGGGCACATTGTTAGCTCATGCCCAGCTTGCCATCTACCAGTACCCAAAGGTCCTTTTCGGCAGGGCTGTGCTCTGTCCTTTCATCCCCCAGCTTGTATTGACAGTAGGGGTTACCATGGCCCAGGTGCAAGACTTTGCACTTGGATTTTTTGAACCTCATGAGGTTCTCCTGTGCCCACTGCTGGAGCCTGTCTAGGTCTCTCTGGACAGCATCCCGTCCCTCAGATGTGTCAGCTACAGCACACAGCTTGGTATCATCTGCAAACTTGCTGAGGGTGCACTCAATCCCACTGTCAATGTCATTGATGAAGATATTGAAGGGTATCGGTCCCAGCACTGACCCCTGAGGGACACCACTCATCACCGATCTCCATCCAGACATCGAGCCATTGACCACCACTCTCTGGGTTTGATCCTGCACTTCCTCATCCATCGGACAGTCCACCCATCAAATCCATATCAGGTATGAGTATTTATTTTGGAGAAATTTTGCAGAAATGTAGTTTCAGACTAGAAGGTAGAGAACGTAACAGCCATGAGCAGCAGCTGAAGAAGAAACCTGACTTCTATGTGACTCCAACAAAGCAGATGTGGAGATGCTTTCTGAAGAAACAGAGGAATAGATTGTCAGGGCATTCACCCTTTCCCGTCACTTGCTTTCTTCCATAAAGAAAAGGAAACTGGTATGAAGCACAAAGAGATTTAGTTTACATTGTGAAGAACAGGCACATTGTTAAACAGGAAGCATTGACAAAATCAGTGCAAGGGGATTCTAATAATCTGAAAAGGGGATTCTAATAATCTGAAATCCCAGAAAAATATGATCTTACTTCTCCCCTCTTGATTATCTAAAACATAACAAGGCCAGTTTGGGAAGCAGAGGTATTTGGAATGGAGAGAGATGGACATTCAGATATGCTGTGTCTTTTGTTATCTGCAAATGTACGTATATTATATTTGGAGAAGACTAATCCCATAGAATCTTTCATAGTCTGCACATCATAATAAGCAAGTCTTGGATGGACCGTTTCAATTATTGCATTTTGATGAAGCATCTCCCTGGATGACTCCTAATTTTCTGCACTCTGAAAGAAAGCGTTTTCCAACAGATGGCCACAAAGCACGGGCTTTTTCCGCATTTGGCTAGCTAACAGCCTTGTATTTCAAAAGAAGAGTTCATCCATTAGAATGAGTAGAGCAAAACAATAAAAGCTTCTGTACTCCAGCAAAATAAATATACACCATGCAAAGCAGTCTTGAATACTCTCATCTTGTATGAGAGCACAAGATTACACATTCCCAGATTGCAGTAAATTGGCAGTGATTTGGCTATCTAAGCTTTGATATATTCTCCTAGTCTAAAGGTCTGGAGAACATAACAAGAAAAGGAAATATTCACACTAGGTTTGAATGAATGCGATCACAACCCTCTAGAAGTAAAACTTTCTTTTCTTGATATATTTTAATTTTAAAAAAATTCCTGGTACAGAATGGTGAAAAGAAAAAAAAAAAACAATGTTAACGACCGGGAAACTTTTTAAAATGTGGTGAGTTTTAAAATAGTAATTTTGACTTAACGAAAAATAACAATACCCAGATTTACTCAGATCTGTTTTCGGCATTATTATGAAGCTAAAAGAATGATATTCCCCAGAAGAAAACAATAGGAATATTGGTTTATCTTTTTCATTACAGGCTTAGAATCTATAAATAATAACTAATTCTGTGTTAGAACAAGAGAGGATTTGCTCTCAGTCCTCTGGATGCCAAACAGAATGCTGGCTGTGATGTTGCACTTTTGAAAAAGTATTACTTTCCTGCTAAAGCAGATGGATTTTCAATTGATATTTCAACACCATCAGAAAATACAGACTGTCCTTTCAAAAACTTGTCTGGAGTCCATTAGGAAACTACTATCAAGAGAAATGCAAGCTAACAGGACTTGATTCTACTTTTTTTTTTTCTTTTATATTTAGGTGTTTATTTGTTTGAATTGGTCATAGATAGGTTTCCAGTGATTCAAACTGTGCCAAAGATGATTTGATATATGTCAAACAACCTAGACAATCACAGATTGTCACAGCCTGAAATGAAGTCCTCTGGTTACTGTGGCTAGATAAAACACCGTAAATGAAATAAATGGACTTTTTGCAGTTCTTACTTCACACTACATGTTTCAAGTCTCAGGTAAAACCATTTTTTTTTTTTAATGGAGTTTTAATAATTCACTTCACCTGGTTTTAGCCTTGTTGTTGAAAGAAATGCTATTCTCATGCAATTGACTTGATGCTTGCCGTAAGAAAATCACAGAAATGACTACTCTTGGCAGATGTTGGCAGAAATACTCTAGACTTTTTGGGGTTTAACTGAGGGTAGTGCTTAGTCTTCAAACATTAATGAAAATAAAAAATGAGAATGACAATGCCTTGTTCCAATCATTCCAACAAAATAAAAATTTTTACAAGATCGGAATACTTCCAGATGTAATGTAATGGACTCATAACTCTAAAAATAAAAGGTAAATGTAATGGGGAAGAAATGCAACATCAAAACAAAGTAGTATAGCTATTGCAATTTCTGTAAGAAAAGAAATCAGACTGTTTTGTCATCATTCCACAATATGTAGAAATAGAACAATTTAGTTTTCTTATGCTTACAAATCCTCTTCCAAGATGCCAAGACATCTCTTGTTATTGCATGGGGACCTAGATTCTTAAACTGTAGTTGTGTTGTGGCTTTATGTTCTTGTTGATAAAATGTTATATGGCTCCATATGAGAGTTGAACTACACTGAATACTTGGTCATAGTAGCAGATGTCCAGAAAATTCTGGTTAGGTAGATACTTTTGCCTATCAAATTCAGTGTAGTCAGCCAGCTCAAAGTGACCCAAGATGACTAACATGAAAAAAAAGTCTTCTTTTTAATTTCAAATAGCTTTATGTGTGCGTGTCCATTTCTTTGCCACAACTCTTTCTGAAGAAGCAGCAGAGTAAATAGGTCACCTTCACAATTTGCTTATAAAGAGGCTACCATGGGATAAATTGCATAAAGTGCATAGAAATCTGTGTATGTGGAGAGTGCTGAGTAGCTTTTAGATAATTTTTGTCTGATTCAGTTTCTATTTTCATCTTGTAGAAGTTCTTGTGATCTTTCAAATTAAAAAGTACTTTAAAATGGTTACATTTTGAAGGTATTTTTCTGTTTTTATTTATTCTCAGAGCTTCAAGTCCTCTACAAAGCTACTGTAGTGAATGATGTTTATTTGACCATGGTGAATGATACCAAAAACAAAATTGAATTCACCTTTGCTTTAACTTTGCAAAAAATGAATTAGGAAGCATCAGAGAAGCATTTCAAAGGATTTCTAAAATCAATTAAAAAACTTTGTTTTGAAAGAAAATCTCATTTAGCTGCCACATGAGTGGCATTTTCTTTTTTCACTTCATATTTTCCATAGCTTACTCTTAATGGTCTTCTGTATTTTCCCCTGCAGCTTCAGTAATCATATCGCTTCAATGGTCCTCACTTCTCTGTAAAGCTGTTTAATCAGCAGGACAAAAATCAGTCATCCTTGACCTTTCCTTCAACCTTGCATCATTTGTTGAACCCAGCCTCTGCCCTTCCTTGCTTGCAGCAGACATTGCAAATGATTATTTCAGAAAGTGCTAACTTTATCAGTCCAGCTTTCTCTCTCTCTCTCAAAAAAGAAAAAAAATCTCAAAAAAAAAAAAAAAAAAAAGCAAGGAAAAAGTGAAACCTTACGTTTGACTGGAATCCAAGTTTTGTTATGACAAAACTAGTCATAACACAGTTGTATAAACTGAAACTTTTATATTTCCTGTGGTGTTTGTGATACTTGTGTTTCTACATCCTGTCCTGCTTTGATTGACTGATATTAATTCGTTGATCTCACACTCATACAGGGATATTTTACTAAAAAAAAAAAAA
>WBMW01003911.1:0-110638 GCA_013396635.1 Penelope pileata
GGAGTGCCCTGCAGGGTTTCCAGTGCTCCCTAGAGTACTTCCAGGACCCCCAGTGTAATCAGAGACACGATAGAGTGCTCCCAGAGCTCCTCACCATCCTCTAGGATGACCTCCAGTTTTCCTAGTGATCCCCAGATGACTCCCGGGATCCTCCAGTGTACCCTAGGGCACACTAGATTGCTCCCGGAGAGAGCTCCTGCATGTGATCTAGGGTGGCCTAGAGACTTCCCAGCATGCCCTCCAGGACTCACAGGACTGCGCAGTGTACTCCAGGGCACGCTAGATTATCCTATTGGGACAGGGGCACCCTGTCCTGATGCAGTCTCTCTTCCTGGGCAGGTGTAGCCACGGGCACAATGTAATTACTTGCAGGTCATCGTTGAGATTGAGAAACCTCTTTGTAAATAAAGCCCTGCAAGATATGACTGGGATGAAGTGCCTTTTGTTTTTTTAACAGGAGTTTAAAATAACAGCTTGTAAAAAGATTCGTTCTTTTTCATCCTCCCTTCCCCAAAGTTCTCTAAGTCCATCCATGCAGTTTTAGAGTAAGAATGATATTAACGTCTATCCGGTTATTATACTCAGAAGACAAAATAGTAAGAAATTTAGGTAACCCTAGGTCGCAGTAAAATAAATATGCTAGAACAAAAGTAATTTGCTAAGCAAGAGGTAGAGGCAGATAAGTATCTTAAGGCAGGCTCGTCCTCCCCGCGGCCCGGCAGAGCTCGCCATGTGGCCTGCCCCGGCCTGCCGGGTTGTCACGGCAACGGGTTCGCCCCCGCCGGGCGGCCAGGCCCAGCCCCGCCCCGGGCGAGCACCTATCGCTCGTCAACAAACACAGATCGGTTTGCGACTGGTACTGCCTGATCTGTAGCCGGGACGCGGCGGGGGTGCAGGGCAGTGCTGACTGTGAGGGGCGCCTGCCTTATGTGCTCGGTGCCATCGAAGCCCGCCGGTGTTACACGTGGCACACGCTTGTGGCGGCTCTTGAGTAAAACACAGTGATTGCCCATAGTACTATTTCAACCTACCTAACGGCATCTCAAAAGAAAACAACCCAAAAAGCGAAAAATCATGGGTGAACGAAGAGCATTCAATGAAAAATGGACATATGAGTACTTTTTTGTCAAGACAAATAATTCAGCACTATGATTAATGTGTCAGTTTTCAAAGACTATAATGTGAAAAGACATTATTTGCAAAAACGCTCCTGCTTTTGATGCCCATCAAGGAATGCTTCGTAAAGACAAAATAGCGGAACTGAAAAAGGTCTATCGCAACAAAATTATTTTCAAAAAGTTATAATTCAAATGGATCCTGTTGTAAAAGCTAGTTACGTGGTAGCAAATCTGACTGCAAAAAATCAAAACCCTTTACTGATGGTGAGTGTGTCAAGCAATGTTTGGAAAGTGTGGCAGATGTAGTTTGTCCTGATAAAAAATGGATTTTTCTAAAATCAGCTTGTCTCACCAGGCTGTAGCCGGGCAAACTGAAGAAACAGGAAAATCTATTGAAATACATTTGGAGAGTAAAGCTGCTAATTTCAAATTTTATGCTTTGGCGGCAGATGAAAGTACTGATGCTACAGACATGGCTCAACTTGCCATTTTCGTTGGATGTATTGATAATGAATATTATTTCACAGAAGAAATGGCTAATTTGGTGCCATTAAAAGACACGACTAACTCTCTTGATTTGTACAAAGCAGTAAAAATTACATTAAATCTATTTTCTTTAACGTTTGTCAAGGTATTTGGTACAGCTACTGATGGCACCCCAGCAATGGTCGGTAAGAAAGAGGGACTTACACAATTAATAGAAGATGCTGCAACTGCCACTGGCAGCTCAGGTTTGATGAAATATTGCTGCATCAAACATCAAGAAAATTTATGTGCAAAAGCTTTAAAAATGGATCGTGTCACACAAATTATCATACAAGCTGGGAATTTCATAAAGTCCAAGGGATTGAATCATCACCAGTCCCAGGAATTCCTTAGAAGTATGGTGACATCATTTACTTTTCTGAAGCAAGGTGGTTAAGCCAGGGTAAAATGCTAAAAAGATTATAAGATTTGCGAAATGAAATCAAGTCATCTATGGAATCAAAAGGAAAATTTGTGCCAGAAGTTGAAGATGAAAAGTGACTCACAGATTTAGCATTTTTGGTGGATTTGACCACTCATTTAAATGAGTTAAACATGCATCTTCAAGGTGAAAATCAAGTGATCTGTGCTGTGTTTCAAACTGCAACAGCATTTGAAATGAAACAAATTATGGCAAGTTGAAATTATGGCAGATAATTTCATACATCTTGATGCTTTGGCTAAACACAGTCCTGTGAACAGCAAAAAACATGCGGCCCTGCTTTCCGTTTTGATAAAGGAATTTGAGAATAGGTTCCAAGATGGAAGAAAAATCATCATTTTCAGTCAACATAAACACATTACTCACACATTTTCAAATGGAATGTATAGAGTTGCAATCAGACATTCAAAATTTGATTGTGTCTCTTTACTAGACTTCTGTAAGACCTATCTTTGTGTAACAGAGAAAAATATCCTTTGCTTCACAATCACGCCTTATTCACGTCATTGCTTTTTGTCAGTATGTACATTTCTGGTGAACTATTTTGAAGGATGAAGAACAGGAAGAGTTGTATTTCCTCAAAAACCTCCAATGAATTCACCTTGTGAATTCACTAAGAATTGCAAACACTTCATTGAACCAGATATTGATGCGTTCGTTTCACACAAACAAGGTCAAATATCCCAGTAGTTTTACGTTTTCATTGCTCTCTTTTTTAGTGTTTTAATAAAAATATAGAACAAAAAAGTTTTGTTAGTTATTTACATTAACTATCTTACATATTTTATATGCGGCCCAAGACCATTCCTCTTCACTCAGTGAGGCCCAGGCAAGCCAAGAGGTTGGACACCTATGTTATAAGGGAAACCATACAAATTGACAATTTATGCTCTGCTAAAGTCGGTGAGATTCCAGCATTTCTGTGCCATCTATGGTCTATCAAACAATAAGTTTGAAGGAGAACTTTCTCTTTTTAGACATGTTTTGAAAATGGCAGTCTGTCAAGTCACAGTGTATGGGATCTATCTCACTTATCTTTAAAGGAGAGGCATCAAAGCTAAGCTGGTTGACTAGGCTTCTTTCAGAAGAAGAAAAACAGGCACCTCCAAAGGACAATTAATCTTATCTATCTTAAACACTGAGATCAGGATGGAATAAATTGCTCTGTAGATGTGCTTTTCTCTCTCCATCTGTTATTGAGGAAATCCGGACAATGAGCTTGGATTAGATCCTTAATTCTAAATGATAAAGTTAGGCAAGAAGGATTCTTCCCAATAAAATGACAGACTGGCATGTTCTCCTCAAGTCACAGATAGATTTGAAAAATAAAGAGTAGACTTGGCTGAGGAAAGCAACAGAGAATTGGAACCCTATAGTGCTAGACAGAGAGTCAATAGCATAGGCAGTAGCTGAATGGTCTGAAACCAGCTCTCCATCGAATTGCTGTCTATGCAGTTCTCTATTCCCTGTAGTGCTAATTCTTCTCTTTTGCCTTAAACCAGTTCTTTGGGATTAAAATATGAAAGCAACTAGAAGAGAGTTGTATTAAGTAGCTGCAGGATGGCTTTGAGCTACCTACTGTTTCTCTGAAAGAGTTGATGCCTGTAAATCTAGTACTGAGTAATGGTAACAACATGCTCAGTGTTAGTCTTGGCCTCTTTGCTTGTCCTGTGAGAACAATGAATGCCTCACATGAGAGTCATAAATAGCCTGGTATCACACAACGAACTTAGTGCTTATGGAGCACCAGTGCTTGTGAAAACTTCTGGATTTTCTTTTCTCATACTTCTTTTCATAAAGAGACTTCTGGTGTTTATGTCCACATTGGTATGAACACAGTGAAAGAAGCAGTGCCTGGTTTTAGCTGGAGAGAGGGTTGCCATATTTCTGTAAATTATTTTCTGAGCTGATTACTGTAGTAGTGAAAAAATAAAGATTAATAATAAAAAGTCTGTATTTACTCTGGAATCTCTAAAATTGGAGATTGGAGATTTCGTAGATATAGTAGACAGATCTGAAAAGCTGTACAGCGCCGAGACTAGGCAAAGAAACAGGATTGCACCAAGTAGTCCGGGCCAAAATTGTCAATCTAGAGCCACGTTCTTTAATGGGGGACTGGCAGACACAATAAAATAAACAATACCAGTGGCAACTTACAGGTTCAGCTATCGAGATACAATTGTATTTGTAGAGATCAATTTTGGAATCAAAATGTCTCTACTGACAGCATTAAGTAAATATTCAAGGCCAGTTATATTGGAGGACAAATTTACTTTACATTAGAAGTTCAAATTCATTTGAATCCAGCAAACCAAAGCAGGCAATGAGAGCCAGTTAGACTGGTTCCAGTCACTGTAGATAAATGTGTAAATGGTCATATATGCACATCTTTGCAGATTTTTATTTTATTTCTGTAACAACTACATTTTTTATGACTATCATGTTAAAACAGATGCTAATAAAGTTTTGAAAATGCTGATGTGGCCTAGAGGTCTAAGTCTTTTAAGGTGGACCCTTATTAATCAAGATTTCAGGTTTTTTAGCTCAGACATTAAATATTAGTCCTAACTCCTAAATATATGTAGCATCCAAAACACCTTGAAAATATTGAGAGAGAAAATCTCATTTTGCCTATCCAGAAGAAGACAAAAAGCATTGCAAAATGACAAATAGCGATTGTTGAACTGTATGGATAGCCAACATACATAATCTCTGTTCACAAAAAATAGAGAAACACTGCTGAAATAAATGTGTCTGGACATATAACCAGCACTGGACAGGCTGTTACTGCAGATTTCCCACCCTACCAGGCACTGTCAATATGTCTTAGTTTTGTTCAGTTGGGGATGCCAAGTGAGAAGACATCTGCAGTGGAACTGGGGATATGAAGCAGTGTGGTGATTTTTTGGTATCTACATTAAGGAAACAGAAGTAACATATGGCTATTAAACTCCTGACTCCAGAGCTCCTACAACTTTGATCCAAGTCCTCCAAGTGATTGGTAACACCGATAAGCGCTGTGTTTCTTCCACATACCATAGAGCATCTCTAGTTCCGAATTTCCTATGAAAAGCATAGTCCATACTGAGACTCGACTCTAGCTACCCTGAGTTAAGCTATATTGAAAATTTCTGGGCTTCCTGGAGTCCGTGGACAGACTACCCAATCAGACAGTATTAGGAGCCAAATTTTCTGCAGGCTTAACACCATTAGTGTTGGTGGAGTTGTGCCAGAAGAGAATTTGGCCCTTGAACTTGGAGTCAGTGTTCTAAAAACCTGTCCATTTCTAAGCAACCACAGAATGCGCTGCTGAGGGCACACAGAGAGTAAAGCAAATAAGAAGCATTTTTTTTAAATCAGTGTGAGTATTTTTGGTCTGCCACCAAAAAATAAATAGCGCCTTCAGCTTTCCACCATCTGCAGCACCTGTAATTGCACAGTTTGGACTCCAAAAGGGCCTGCAGGCTGAAACTGGTTTTGGTTTAGGTTTTTAAATCTTATAAACCTTCCGTCTCATGTGATGTAATGGAGATTTTGCAAGATCTTTCCCAGGTTTAACTGTCTCACAGTATATGTACAATTCATTGCACTCACTTGAATCCAAACACTGCCTCTAATATGTTCTGCCTATCTTTTTCATACCATTTGCTAGCGATCAGAAAAGATTTTTCCACTGTATTCTTTTCCCCTACAGTTTCCTTTTTTGCCTGCTGGCGATAATTATAAGTTGTGCAGGACACAAAAAAGCGGATATTAAATAGACTGTATATTGTTAAAGATACTGTCATAGGCTTCAGTCCTGAACCAGCAGTCTGACTAATACGTATTTGCCTTCCTTTGGCACATAAACATAGTCATTATTCCTGACAAAACAGAAAAAAGAGGGGAAAGAATTGTAGCTATTTAGTAATAATTTAAGGTTTTCATTTATTTCCTTGCAATGCAATAACATACATGCATCTGTGTAATTGTTTTCCTATGCGTTCTAGTTGAAATGCATCCTGCTTCCTAGATTCATGACAATGAAACATTTATACCCTATATTCTGAGATTAATTTATATTGGTTGCTTCATGTTATATTATTAATATTAACATGCTGCTCCTCCCCTTTAATTGTCCTTTTCTCTTTGTAATAATAGCTACTGTGAAAGAATCCAATTTGCTGGAAATTCTGCACAAAATTTTCTGTCTTATCCCAATCCAAGTGTGTTGGACCAACTCTTCAGGTATTACAGCCTTAGCTGATTTATACCAGCTGAAAGTCTCATAGCTCATTTCAAACTGTGTTTAACTTCAGCTACCAGGCTTTTGGGTAATTTGTCAGCTGGATCATTTGCAGTTGTGAAGTTGTGATATTCTTTCAACTTCCCCTTTTTAGCTGAAGGTAGGTGTGTATATAATATATCCAGGAAGTTTAATTCCATAAATATCCCTGATCTGATGCACAGTGAAAGCGCCTTCTTTGTCAGCATCACGCCATATTTGCTATTTACTGTCTTGTTTTTATAAATATTGGGTGATCACTATTGAATATAATTCCTACCGGAATCAAATGAATTGCTGACTTGCATTTAACACTATTTTCCAGCTCAGCTCTGTTTTCTATATAATGTGGAAAAGAGAAGAACCGTTGGTGAAGTTCCAGGATTAAGCTAAACCAAATTGAGCACAAGCTCTGACTGCTGATCTTTGGAGTCTAGACATACTTCTAGATAAAATATCTCTAATCAATTTAATACCACATCAGTTGAGGAAAGATCTTGCATCATGTTCTGAGGGTGAGAGATCAGAGTATTCTGAACTTGTGTATAGATAATACACAAGCATGGATATGGGTTTCATTTCTGTCTGATCCAGGAAATGGAATTCACTTCTTAGGCATGCAAAGCACCTGATAATACTGTCATAGTATTTTGCTTCTAGGTAGTATTTATCCTTAAATAATCTGAAAATGCATTACATATGGTGAACTGCATAGCAGCTCTGCAAAGCATAAATATATGAGTTGATTATCAGACAGAAGTAGTACTCCAGATGTACATATTTCTTTACCTGTTGTTGTTCTGTTGTTCTGGTCACTGTACCTCAAACAGCATTAACTGCTTGAAACAGATGAAAGAATTCTCGTGAACACATGATTCTATATGAACAGGGTGTATATCAAAGTCTAGTGCTTCATAATTTACAGGAGGGGAAAAAAGATACAGAAAAACGATAATGGTAAAAAAGGATGAGATTGACTGTCATTTATCACTATTAAATGGTGAGACACAGGGGCAATTCCATGAAACAGAAGGGATGAACGTTTGAAATATTGTATTTACAGTTCTTAAAACATGCATAGCTGGTCTCTGGAACAAACTAGCACGTCAGTAGAGAAAAACAGAATGATTTAAGGATTAATTGATTGCTCTACATCTAATAAAAATATTCAAGTTTACTTTCAGGTAGAAAGAAATAGTAAGACTTAACTTCAAGTAAGACTTTGGCCATTTAGCCATTTTCTGATATTTTTAGGAAGAAATTTGGCGATAGATATGTTATTCCATAACTGCCCACTCTGCTTGCTCTCACTGATGTGTTTGTTACTGTTCATTACTGGTTACAGGAAAAGGGGAACCACTGATCTGATTTAGTGTAGTTGCTGTGCTACAAATGGGCAGAGTGAGGTAGGAGTGATATACTTAAGATGACAGAGAAAATCAGTTACACAACTGGGAGCAGATCCCAGGAGTGTGTCTCTCAGGTCCAATAGCTACTAAGTTGACACTAGTTGGTTCTCAATTCTGTAAATAAAGGAGCAAAGATCTCTTTTGCAGAGGAAAAAGCACATTACCTTTTGGAAGGATGAGACATTGATTATCTAAATACATACATATGCTCTTGATTTATCATTCTGTTTGTTAGAGTTCATTTCTACATACAGGTTGCTGGAGTAAATGTTGAAACAAGTTAGTAGCGTGACTGCTTTTCAGACAAGGCTGTGCTGGAAATGGTTTAGGCTCATTCTGTAAAAAAAGATGCTAAAACCTCACCTGGTTCTCACATGGGCTTCTGAGATCTGCCTTCTGCAACCTGTACGTATGCTGTCCTGGGAAATAAACTGCCCTTCTATCTACTCCTCCCTTCTTTGTCTGACTCCTAAAACTTCTTCCCCTAATTCCACAACAAAGTGGAAGAGGACACTCAGCTTAGCTTCTTGTCCCCGACGTCAATCCTTATTTTGTCAAAGCCTCTAAAATAATTCTCTGATGCTATTCAGTCACTAAATCTATAAATGAAGAAGAAAATAATACTAATTTCCTTTAAATGTGTACAAATTCAGAATGAATAGCATAGCACTGCATAGTTCACTTGGAAGGGACCTTCCAACACATCCAGCTGCCTGACCACCGCAGGGCTAACCAAAAGAAGTATATTATCCAAATGTACCTTGAACTCTGACAGGCATGGGGCATCAACCGCCTCGCTAGGAAGTCTGTTCCAGTGTTTGACCACACTCACAGTGACGGAGTTTTTCCTAACGCCCAGTCTGAACCTGCTCTGGTGCAGCAATGTGACATTCCCTCACGTCCTGCCATCAGTTACCAGGGAGAAGAGCCAGGCACTTCCCTCTCCATTCCTCTCTTCAGGAAGTTGCAGAGAGCAAGGAGGTCACATCTAAGCGTCCTTTTCTCTAGACTGGACAACCCAAGTGTCCTCAGCCTCTCATAGGACATCACTTTCAGTTCTTACCAGCCTTATTGCCCTCCTCTGGATGCTTTCAAGTACNGACGGAGTTTTTCCTAACGCCCAGTCTGAACCTGCTCTGGTGCAGCAATGTGACATTCCCTCACGTCCTGCCATCAGTTACCAGGGAGAAGAGCCAGGCACTTCCCTCTCCATTCCTCTCTTCAGGAAGTTGCAGAGAGCAAGGAGGTCACATCTAAGCGTCCTTTTCTCTAGACTGGACAACCCAAGTGTCCTCAGCCTCTCATAGGACATCACTTTCAGTTCTTACCAGCCTTATTGCCCTCCTCTGGATGCTTTCAAGTACTTGACATCCTTTTTATATTGTGGGGCCCACTGTGAACCACGCACAACATTCAAGGTGAGGCTGCAATAATGCTAAATATAGCAGGAGAATTGCATCTCCTCTGGCTATGCTGCAAACTAAAATGCAGTTTGCCCTCCTGACTGCNAGGCACTTCCCTCTCCATTCCTCTCTTCAGGAAGTTGCAGAGAGCAAGGAGGTCACATCTAAGCGTCCTTTTCTCTAGACTGGACAACCCAAGTGTCCTCAGCCTCTCATAGGACATCACTTTCAGTTCTTACCAGCCTTATTGCCCTCCTCTGGATGCTTTCAAGTACTTGACATCCTTTTTATATTGTGGGGCCCACTGTGAACCACGCACAACATTCAAGGTGAGGCTGCAATAATGCTAAATATAGCAGGAGAATTGCATCTCCTCTGGCTATGCTGCAAACTAAAATGCAGTTTGCCCTCCTGACTGCCAGGGCACACTGCTGGCTCGTGCTGAGCCTACTGTTGACCAGCACCCCATTTGTTATTAGCAAATATTCATTTTCTAGAATGTAAGCTAATACCCCTTGTGATTTCTATTCTGCAATTACACGCTGGTAACTAGCCACGAAACAATTAGCAGCTTGATCTTCTGCCCAGGATGAGCAGAGACTCAGATCAAGACCATGATTTCTAGATACCACTGAATTCTTATGTTGCACAAGTTTCTGCCAAGAAGTAATGAGACAAGATATATCTACAGGTACACAACAAATGAATTTTCTATTCAAAATGTATCAAGACTAAATCAGGAGACATTTCATTCATCCCAAACCTTTCAGGGTATTAGAAGAGTCACTGATGTACTCTACCTTCAAATAACCTCCAGTGCTGTTAGCAATACCATCCCAATCTAAAGCATCTGCTTTCATTTCTGATCAACAGCAGGAAGAAAAGCATCCCCCATGAATAGCTGAGTTTGACGTGAAGATAAACTTTGTTATCATCCTCTTATTCTCTCATTCTGTATCATTCACTTGGTAAATTATTCTGCCTTAGTACTGCTGAGGTCACCGTTACAGGTTCTGACAAGAGTGAAAGCTGGATGAAACTCTAAGACTACAAGTGCAGACTAGTAAGATGTTAAAATGGAATGTCAGATAAAGTTTGATATTTAATAGAGTGAAGAACAGAGTGAAATCTCACGCATTCAAAAAAACACACATATATATCATTCACTGACATGGCTTTCATTGTCCAATGTCTATTGGTATCTTGGATTCTGAGAAAGCAAACATTTATCTTTCTGCATAAAAATTTATTTGACCATGTTTATGTGAAACCCTAAATATTTCTTTCCAATCATCACTGCTAAAGTCTGTGTTTAAATAAGCAGTCCAAGCTGCATGTGGAAATCCACTGCATATCTGTTTCGTCTGAAGACAAACTGATGTGTTCAGTCTACTGAAAGTAAACCCATGACATTAATATTTCCAGTCTGTTGAAACAAAGCTTCACAAAATACCTGAAGTAATTAGTGAGGAATACTGCAGAAAATACTTTGCAGCTTCAGTGTCTGGTGTGTACTCTTTTCTCAGATGTAAGAAGAGATGTGTACTATCTATGCCTGCCATGAGGACAGATTACAAAAGGACTTTGGGCAATAGTACGCAAAGAACACGCTACTTTTCCAAGTGGGCAGAGAGGCTGAAATATCTCATCCATGTATACAGTTCATGCACAGTCAGACTAAGATTGACATAAGAATCTTATACTTCCATTGCCAGTACTGTTCCTGTCTTTCTAAAAGATCTCTAGTCTTTAAAAGACTGCCAGGTGTTTATTTTTCTTAGTTCAGCATCCATGCATGGACATACATGCATAAGCATTCACTCTTACCAGTCCTTCCATTTTGTGTATACATTCAGAAGACTCAAAAAAGGAAAATATGCTGAAATAACTTAATTTACTTTGCTTCTAAAATGGTTTTAGACATCAGGATGTAGGCTGCTGTTTACATTAGATGACTGTCCCTTGGGTAAAGAGCTACCTAAAGGAATGGAACTTTGGGGAGAACTGCTTTTCCTGTGAGAATTCAGACTTTGCTTATGAATTCCCAACTCCCAGGCTTCACAGCTCATGCACCATTGAAAGAGAGGAGGAAAAATACAATTAGAAGACAAAGCATGCATCAGTGTGAGAGCAGAACAGGAGAGTGCAGGCACCTTTTTGTTAACCTTGTGCTTTCATAACAGCTGCCTCATGGCCCTGGGGCTCTTTTGTGGCCAAGGACATTTAGTGCCAGCTCAGCTGGGGCTTTCACAGGAAAGCAAGAGGCAATTGTTAGTAAATAGAGGTGCAGCTGAGCGAAATACAGGAACTCCAGTGTTGCCAGTTTGTCATTCCATTTGAACTCCACTGTAATGTTTGTCATTTCCCTTTTTGTCCTGTTTTATGTTCTGCGTATTTCTAGCTCCTGCAGGAAGTCAGAGAGGCCCTGTGCAGGCTTTGAAGAAGCCCTACCCAATGGTGGAGACTAGAACAGCAATTGAGATGGCTTGCTCAAAAGATGGAAGCTCACTAGGATTCACACAGAGAACTCTCTTCTTGCATATTTGCCACTGGGTGCTGCTGGAGCCAGACTCTGGAACACAAAGACTTGTGGTCTCCCCACAAATGGATGTTATTTCATAATTCACCATAGATATGCTGATATCTGGCCAGACACAGAAGAAAGAGTACCAGGCTAAAAGCATCTCACAGTATCCGGGAACTTATCACATGGTCTTCATGCACAGCATTGTATAAATCATTCTAATCACAGCCCCATTAGTATATGTGTTAAAGAAGGGGTAGTCACACATATCTAAACATCGAAGGAAGCTAAGCATTCATCTGTGCTCCACCTAGTAACACCATGCTCCTGTCTGTTGCGCAAGTGTGTGCTGCAGGCATGGTGACATCAGCATTAGGGACCCAAGGGATCATTACTGATACCCACGTAAGTGGTTTTTTTTTTTTTTTAAAGAAATCAAGCCTTTAAATAGCAATATTGAACTGTTCTTATTTAGTCACATCTATAAGGTTTTACTCATGCATTGCTTACTATTAACATGCTGTGTTTCTGAGTACCAAACTCCTTTCTGTCCAAAAAATGATACTGAAAATGCATAAAAGCAACATACTGTGAATAAACAGCTTATCTTGGGGGACAAAGATGAAATTCACAATACTAAAAATGGGGAAAACCTTCTTCACTGTTGAATTTACCATTTATAGATTAATCTGTCCATTGTGCTTCTATGAAAAGCTTTTCTGGCATTCCACTCAGAAAAACAAAATCTACATTTAAATGAATGTAAGAGTGTACTACAGCAGGAGCCTGTCAGACTGTTTTATACCTCATTGCTATAATGTAATGTTATTGATGCAACCTAGATTATGTTTGAGAAATGAAATTGTGCAAATTCTCTCTCATATATCATCCAATGGGGCACAAAGTATTAGGCTACAACATTATGTCGTTCCGAAACTATTATATGACCTCAGAGTTCCCTAAAAGGCTTCAAATTGGCACGGACTAAGAATTTGCTAAGGGTATGTTTTCAAAGGGAAAAGCTGTTGCTTGTTTATGGCTTAAACATTATACTGTGCCAGTAATAAAATACCAGTGATGCATGCAAATGGAAATTTGTGCTGCTTTTTGTGGTAAAAAGGTTAATTCCTTTGGAAGAAACCAAGTCCCTGGATAAAAAGCATCTCAGCCACCTGACTAACATACAGAAATTTCAGTACAGTCTTATTGTATACAAGGGCTAGGAAAATCTAATAACATCCTGCCTTTTTCTCCCTAAGATTCAGCAGGTAAAAGCTCTGATTGAATTTCATCTTGATTTCATTAAATATTCATAAAGGCCAATTAGAAGGGCAGCTAAGTAGGCCACAAGGCCCCCTTCCATCATTCTGTCAAAGGCAGTCCATCAGACAGTCCTGTTTGCATTAGGGCCTGGTAGTCAATATCTTCATTCAATCTTTATGTAGTATCCCTCTAAATCACTGCTCCATCCCACTTTACGGCTTTTATGGACAGACAAGGGGGGAAAAAAATCTAATAATTCTGAAGGCAAGATGCTTACTCGGTAGAAAGCAAAATGCAAATGAGAAAAAACATCCTCAATCAAATGTTGGAATGAAAATCTTTTCTTTAATGAGCAATGACATTGGTAGAGCACTGATTACATTGAAGAAAAACTGTTTAAAATTCATAATCAATCAAGCAAGTTTATTTTAACCTTTCATGACTAAACCGCTGGGTTACAGTTTAATTTATTGATGGTGCTTATCTCTCCCTCCAACCACTAATTTTAAAATTACAACCCATATAGAATATGCTGAGTTGAGTCACAAAAATATATACTGATGTTTATATTCAAAGAAACCTATTAGCTCTGCCTGTTTCCCTTTAAAGATTCAGTGGCCTTTCTGTACACGCCATGTTACATATATTTGCAGCTTATGTGGCTGAAACACATTAACTCCACTGGTGCCTGGCTGGGCTGAAGTATCACGGCAGTTTTCATTTCCAGGTCTGTTTCTCAGACAGAGCTGAGCAAATATTCTCTCTGGACAAGCATAATAAAATGCTTCATCATGGCACTACCTACCTACACATAGCAGTGGGGCTCGGAGGGTGCGTCCTTGCTTGGGACGTTATTGCCGTGCCATTTGAAGATGGGGCAGATAGGCTTTTTGTGTGGAATTTTAAATATTTTCTGTGTCTGATGCCATTCAAAGCAAAACACATTTCCTTTACTCATGTGGACTCTTTTCACTGAAGAGCTTAAGGAATGCTGTGGGTTATAGCAAGGAAAGTACACTGGCTTACATCCTATTTGAATCTGCTGTGCCGTACAACACCAAAATGTCTTCTCATGGTATTTTGAAAAGACTTTCAAGCTCTCTCTTCCATTTCCTGAATGTAATGATATATTTTTGAAGCTAACATAGTGTATGGAAATGAGAGTTGCATCACTGTATAATTAAAGGCTGATACTGTACATTCTGGAGACCTAAGGGGAATGAAACCCACTGATTCCCCAGGGCTTTCAGCTGGTTTCTGATGAGATAAGCCTTATCTGTTACTTGGTCACTCTTCCCTGTGGTAGGTCAGAGTTCAGTACTGAAAACTCCGTGGGCTCTTTCCTGAACAGCAAGTACAAGTTTCCTTCCCGCAGTATTACTCAAGTGTTCAACTACAGTTTCCAGCTAATCCTTAATTAATAGTTTTCCTTTCTTCTCTTTTTTTTAAAGTATTTAATTAGTACCTACCTACTCCTTTTAATGACAAAGAAATTGATGAATATCACTGGGAGTCATTAGCAAGTGTGGGACACAATTGTATGTCTCTATTGTACAGCTTCATCTGAGGACACCTGATGATCTAAAAAGGGATGCCATGAAAATGAATATATTTTGGAATAGTCCTCCTTTGTTTTTGCAGTAATATATTAGATTATTGAAGTCTAATTTCTATCTTCTTTATGCTCATAAAATTTAGTTCACTCAATTTTTAACAGAGACCAGAACAGTCATTTCTATTCAGCTATCCATCCTTTTCAGTACGTATACAGCTCCACTGCAGTCGTATCTGAATCCCTGGGCAATTCTGGTTTCACAGTCATTTAAGAGGTTGAAAAATATTGTCATCCCATTTAACACGCACTGTAAGCTACTGAGAGACAACGATTGTCCTTTTGGTCTGTGTTTGTATTGCACCTAATCCTGCTTGTTTATGTTAGGCAAGAAGCATGAGAGGAACATAATACCAGCCAAATAGTTAGGGCTGCCTGTAGGACAGAGCAAAATGTGACTTCCAGTTATTGCATCAAGCCAGCATGTGTGCTCTGCAGTGCACCCCAGATCTCCTTCCCTCAATGGGCACGTCTCTGTGCCAAGTCCAGCAGCACCTCCCAGATCCAGGAGAGCACCCTGGCCATATCCTGGCTTCATGTCTGGGCAAGTGCTGGTACCTTCCCCCTTGCTCCAGTGAATCCATTAGTTACTGTCTCCCTTAACAAAATTTCTTGTAAGCAAACCAACACAAAAAAAGCTGCAACAACTGCATCATGTCAGGCAAAAGGAAGATGTTTGTCATTTTATTTGGACTACAAGGAGTTTGATATGCTCCCTAGAGGCCATTAGAATGACAATATTTAAAACATTTGGGTAGCATTTTAAATGAATATACATTTTCTGCATGTTCTCTGTTCCCTTTCCTAAATCTTGGTCCAGATTCAGTACCAGTTAATGTAAAAACAACAAGCGTAAAGCACACAGAGGCTACTTGAGGCAGACTTCCTTAAGATAATCTACTCTATTGTTTTTTCCTAACCATAAACTCCTGGCATTAACCATAAAGCATCCTAATCACCATTGGCACTACACTTCTGTTGCTTTCTTAAACTGTGAACACAGAAAATCCCTATTCTGTAAAAAACAAGGAAAATGTCAAACAGCTCAGTTTGCAGCTTGTGTTCAAATGATTATTTAAAGACTTCATTCTGAATAATTTAGAACTTAAGTAAACTACTTCGTTCTATTCCTCCCCATCCAAGTTAAGAAGAAATCCATCATATATTCACTTCCCACTTGTATTTGCTACAACGACAGCCAAAAAATCCCCAACAGGATGTTGGGAACCAACAAAAAAAATGTCACAAACAAGGCAGAATGATTTTGCTACTACACACACCCTCCTGAACATGCAGGTTTTGATACTGTGTTTGGTCCCTGCTTCCTGAGAAGGACATAGCAGAATGAGAGAAGGAACAGGGGAAGGCTAGAAATGAACAAGATGACAGAGAAGCTGCCTAATGAGCAGACTGTGAAATTGCTGGGACTTTTCCAGTTGGAGAAGAGAAGGCTGTGAGATGTGATTGAGGTTTATAAAATCCTGGAGGTAGTGGGTATGTTGGATTCAGAATTCAGAATAACAGAGCTGTTACTCACCAAATCTCACAATTAAATCCAGGTGCCACCATTCTTACTGAAACTAGCAGAACAGCAGCTTAAAACAGATGAAAGTGTATTTTTTTAAACAGCAGGCACTGAGCTTCTGAAATTTGTTGCCATAGGGGGGCTGTGGAGGAAGATAGTATTGGTAGGTTCAAAAAGAGATTAAAAAATTCAGGGGCAAGGGGTCCATAAATAGATCCTAAAGGGAACAGGCAGGGATGTGTTCTCTAATGTCCCTAATCCAGTGCTGAGGGTTTGGGAGGGGAAGGGACTGCAGGTAGTGGCCAGGCTCATCCACTCTTGTTAGACAGCATCTCCTGCTGCCACTGGGGGGACAGTGCACGGTTCCACCACGGTCTGACTCAGTGGGGCATTTCTAATGATTTTATGTTGCGCTGGAAAAGTGAATATGCTCTGAAAGATGTGCACATTGCACCTTTACACGGTGGTTTTAAAAAAAAAAAAAGGAAGGTTGAGGCAAGGAATGTACCATGACATCATGACATGTTTCTAGGGGTTTACAAAGAAAGTGTACCAGAGCCTATTCTGGTGCAAAAGACTGAAATGTCAGGGAGGTGAATGGAACGGAAAAAAGAAATACAGCGGGGAAATGGTTTTCAAAGGACTGAAGTGTGGTCAATACCCAACTGTGGATGGAGGTGCATGAATCCTTCGTGTCCTTAGTTCTGCTCGTCTGTTAAATGAGGTTTATGCTATTTGTCCTGACAGAAAACACAGAAGCCTAATTTGTTATGTTTCAAAGAACTTTGTAGAAGCTGAAATGCAAATTGCTGTGAGATGGATCCAAAATGTACGTAACTCAATAGGGCAATTTTCGATAATTTCCAAGGGTTTGGTTCATGCCCTGCAAAAGCCAGCTTTTACTGCTGAGTACCAGCTTTATTAGTGAACCGATGAATAATAACATTTGTTTTGCAAACCATGCTCTCATCATCTTTTGAAAATGCACAAGGTTGGATGAACTCACAAGTTCCTGACAATGATAGCCTAACTGACACTGGAAGTCATTTCACCACCCAGAGTACGTTGTATTACTGTAACAATCCTAGTTCATCGAGAAAAGAAAAATGCAGCTTTTTATTTGGATAAAGAGAGCTATTCATGTGGAAAAGCTATTCCTACTCCCATACAAAAGAAATCTGTTCAGGAGCAGGCCTTAATGATTTTTGGTAGCTTTCAGATGTGGTTACTGATCTAAATGTCAAGAAGAATCAAAAGAATGTGGTTTGTTCTTTGAATTTTTTTTTCTTCTTCTTTTTAGGAACACATAATTCTATCCATATTTCTGCATTCTTTCACATTTTTTTGCCTGGATACGTGATTACCTCCAATAGGCAGCCCAGATAAACCAAGGGAGAAATAGGAACACTTCATTTTTTCCCCTAAGAGCGAATGTAATCATGTTCCCTTGCTGATTTGTGTTTGGAAATTACCATTCTAATCCAATAGTTTAATTTTATTATACCCTTCAGTCTAACAGACCAGGCAGAGAATGTGTAATCACAAACAAAGGGCCAAATCCTGCTTGCCATACTAATGGGGGTAGTCCCACTGATTATAATGGGACTACACGCAAGCCTTACCCTTAACTAATATGAAAAGAGATAAATGTACTCAGACCCTAGGGTAGGGTTTTTCTTTGGGCTTTTCTTCTGGCGTATTATTGAGTTTTTCAAACACAGTCTAATGTAGTGGTTAAAGTACAACTGAAGCGAAAAAACCCTTCTTCATTAGAAAGTGCAGACATAATATTTAGCTTACGCTGAGATAAAAAGGCTGAAAAGCTTCCAGCTATTTGGAAGCCAGTATTTATACACATGTACTTGAAATGCTTAAATATAATATATTTCAGCACCCTTTCACAAAAGCAGCCATGTGAACCTCCAGGTCTAAACCCATAAATTTTACCACTTTTTGCTCTTCAGCTGGATTATTTCTAAACCAGGGTGATGATGGGCAAGGGGGTGGGGAAATCATCAGATCCTTCATTACTTCCTTTGTTTGTTTATATCTCACCTGTGAGGGGGGTGCCCAGCCCAAGCCAGAGCCTCTTTGAGCTGCATCCTTAGTTGGTCACAAAAGAGTCTGCAAAGCAATACGTTGGGGGAAATCACCCAGATTTTGCTCAGATTCCATGCCGTTATTTGCCTAAAATTCTCAAACCTTCTTGGCAGAGGCTTCAAAGTAATAGAAGAGCAAGCTATAAAGTGTATCTCAAACTTATAAAAGAAGTCAGGAAGCGGAACTGCAAAGAGATGTTTTAAGTAGTTGCAATATAGAGCAAAGAAAGAACTATAAAGTGAAAAATAAATCCTGGAAAAGTACGCTGCAGCTATGCTGCCTATGCAGCATACACATAACCAATGTCAGGCTATTAATAACTTACTTTAAAATAATTGAATTGAATACTTATCTAACTTTCTGTATAACCAAGATGGAAATATTTGGAAAACAAACTCACAACAGAAAAGAAATAGAAAAAAGCAGGGGGAAGTTTTTTTCCCTGAAACAATTAGTTCTCAGTTATGTTTCAGGACCTAGCTAGCTCTGCATAAAAATAAAACTTTTCAGTCCTTTAGCATCGTAATGCATATTTCTTTCAGTCGAACAATCTTTTTATCCAGATCTCTGATTTAGTATACTGCACACCAAATACAGCTTTAAAGCCATCACACTTATACATTATCTGGTCATATGCGCCCATTTTGCTTTTCATTCTTGACTAGATGTTATTTACACAGAACATCATTCCCCGAACTCATAAAAATGTCTAACTGACCATGTTTCTGATATACAAGAGTCAGTCAATATAAAAGATGAAGCATAAATTGATGACCAAAAACTTGACTTCCAAGCCATCATCAGCAGTGCAATAAAAATGATTCAAACACTTAGCATGAGTCATACTGGCAATTTGATGGGATCATTGTTTCCCAAAAAGGAAGTCCACACAGAAGCCTCTGTGCTACTCACTTCAGCAGACCGCTTCTATAATAGTAAAGAAATATAAGCTTATTAAGTCCCAGAGACTGTCAGAAATCAAACCTTACACAAACACTACCACTCCTCACGCATCCTTGCCATTCCATCCATTCTCCCAAGAAAGGCTGGGGACACACTACAGACTTACAGCACACTTCTCAGAAGGGAGAAAAAATATCCAGACTATTTCAGATGACAGAAGTGTTTCCCAAAATCAAGGTTCCTTTCCAGAAAATATCCTGGCAACAGCTCCCTCTCTTTTACAATGCTTTAGATCCACTCATCTCAGGATTAGCTTAAGGAGGAAACACTTTCTTTTGTAATTGTATTGATACACCTTATTTAGGAGCTAATTCACCCTAAGCAACATATTCAGCTAAGAAGGAGAGGCAGACACCTCCCAAAAGCATTTGAGCTAACCAAAGATCAAATTCACCCTACAAGTGTCTTTTTCTTCACCAGTTACTGAGAGATCCAAGCTCCTAACTTGGAGCAAATCTCAGCTAAATGCTGAAACAGGATCTGTTAGGGCTGTAGACATCTACAGAGGGAGACCAATGCCTTAACCCAAACCAGAAAGCCAGGAGGTATCACAGCTCACTAACACCACGTACTCCCACCTTGCACCAATGCATGTTCTGTAAAGAACAGTTTTGCTTAGGGAAGACAAGGATTCAAAAAGCCATCAAAGGTACTCCCACTCTTTTCCTCTTATGCATGGCATTATCCCAAGAGCTCATGTGGAGGGTTTTCTTGACATAGAAGCTTTGAAGCTGAAATGGAGATTGAAGGAGACAAAGAAACATCAGGACTGAAGGATCTGGAGTGTCTTCCTAAACCGGGATTTGGGAAGCTACTGGGAGTGCTATGAAATCAGAGGACCCTTCTGTCTTTTAACATGCAAAGGAAAGGAATAAAGAACAAACTGAATTCAGCTGCTAGCACAGCAAACACTTTAAGAAGGAACATCTGAAGTGCAACGCTAAGTACATGCTTGAAAAAGTGGCTAGAAAAAAACAAGTACTCTTTTATACAGATTCGTACTAAAGACCGGGCCAAAAAGACACCATATGAGGACAAATGTGCCTGAGCCCTTACCAACTGCTGCAAGAGGAGAACCTGCAAATCCTCATTAGCAGGGAAAACGAGCAATGAACACCAGCTCAGAGGGTGAGAACCTGGCAGCTGAAAGGCAAAATGGAAAGAGAGGGGATGCAGAAGGGACAGAGCCTGAGCCAAGCGGATGAAGCTTCGGGGCAGCTCCTGCAGAGGAAGCTGTAGGACTGGATGGGGTAGATGGGGCTAGCATTCTTCCAGGTTGGCTCCAGGCACATTTAACAACTCTGTGGGGGAAAATGTGCCTCAAAATATCGTTTTATGGTTCTGATTTTATACTCTCCTACTCTCCTCTGGTGGTTTGTAGGGACAAGTAGTCTCCTTGCAGGACACCCAAAAACAGTCAAAACAGCTTTATTCTGAGCACACTTAAAAAGAAATGTGGGACATTAAGAGGCAGCCAAAATCACAGATAGAAAATGGAGGTTCCACAAAACTATAATAACGGTAAATAACAGCTATTGCAAATTTAGCACCTGTTTTCATTAGTCAGTGTCAGAGCTACAAGCAGTACTGAGTGACCAGCAACAGACTGATTTTTGTCTGTAAGCTAGTGCTGCTCAGTATCTGAATTGTAGTTACGACTCTACTATTATCTGAGAGCCAAAAATCTACTTGAGAATTTCCTTCCTTGTGCACAGAACATAAAATCCAGGAGTAAGAACTCGGCACTGATTGAATATAAATATAAGTGGTTAATGCATGTTGGTGAGCGATTCGTACATTTTCCTCCAACTGGAGCTACTCATACTTCCAGTTGTTAATATCTGATTCAAAAAGTCTGAATTTCAGCCATCATATAAAGCAAGGACAAGGACTCACGGTTAGCTACAATGTGGTATACCAGGGCAAGCACGCCAGATTTCTATTATCCTGGTGAGATTCCATGACTACATTAAGCCAAGCTGCTTGACAGCTATGAAAAAGACAGCTTCATCCACTTTTATCAGAACACTGACCTTTTCAAGAAATAATAGAATATATCCTGCTATCATTTCTCACATGAAGCTCCTGTTGAGGTCAATAGGAATTTGGCGTCAAAATGTGAAATCAGTACTTGGCCCATAATGTTTAGTGCCACATAACAGGCTATTGGGAAAGGATCCAATGTTAAGCATCAGTTCTCATTAATTACACTGCAGATTCCATTTCTAAAGACTTTCTATCATTTATTGTGCAAATTAAATACTGAGAGCCAGATCCTCAGCTGATGTAGATCAGAATATCCGTGATGAAGACAAAGAAATAAGGTCAATAAAGATCAGTCAATGAACTCAATACAGCTAAGTAAAATTATACCACAGAGAATCTGGCCCAATGAATAATTCTCTTGTCTAATCAACATTGCAGATTTTTTATCTGCAGTGTCTGATCTTTTCTGCATAGTCTGTGCCTCTTCACGTGTGGAAGGTCAAAAGATGAAACTGGTGAAAACCCTGTGTGAAGAGTATACAGCAAAAAGCTGTAGCATGAATAAATTTGCTACTGAACTGCAAAACAGCACTGTAATCCAGTATAACAAATAATGTCCTTTTCTGTATTTAGTGAAGGTTTGGATTTTTGTCAGTACAACAATATTGTGATTTACTATTGTACAAGTTTCTACTTACAATTCAGAATAAAGGAGATGATTGCTTTTGTACCTTGTCTACTCGCTGTGCTGAATTACACAGTTCTCTGCATTATGTGTCAAAGGAAATAGCTTATATGTTTATTTGGGGATGCCATTCTGTTAAGTACATGGCTTTCTCTTCTCTTGTCTGAATCTGAATTACCCAATCTGGAGTCTTAACTGGTCTCCATTCTCAAGAACACATTTGAACTATCTTATAGTTTACGCGTTTATAACACAAGCGTTTCTGGAGGTCAGAATTCTCTATATAGGCATTCAGTGAATTAGATAACAAAATTTGGATAACAGTTTTCATTCAGTCATAGAACTCATTTAACCACGCCAAAAATATTATTATTTTTAACAATAATTAATAGTACCATAACATATTAATAAGACAGGACTCTGCTACACTAAGCATTGCCCAATTTCAGATGAAGGTTACATTTCCCTCCAAGAAAAATCATAATCCGATTAAGTCCTCTCATAACCTCTACCACACTTCTTTGAGCAAGGAGGCTCTCTGTCCAAACGTGATGGAGAAGGCAAAGATGTAGATTGTATAGTAAGAAGTCATCCTCTGTGTGTGCATAATTTGGCCAGCAGCATTTGCAGTGTCATTACAGCCTCAGTATTTATTCTGTAAAAGTGAAAGATGGAGATGAACGTGACGTGTCTCAGAGCATCCAGCATCCTGACGCAGCCAGCGAAGCACTAGATGGAGCACTTACTGCTGTGTCTGGAAGAGGCCCACAGAAAAACCAACTCTATTACCCTCCTCCCCATTTGTAATATACTTTCAACTTGTGTTTGAAAGCCATCAAAATATGAAATGATCTTAAATATGGAAGCTGCATGACAACATTTCAATTAAAAAGCTTTTAGGAGAAGGTCGTGGAGTGCATCTATAATATATTTCAAAAGGTCTTGGAAAGAAGGAGGGTACAATATGGGTCGCATCACGATTATAGTAAATTGGGTAAAAGAGAGTTTCCTGAGACTGCTCTAAGCAGAATAAAAGTGATTGAGGAAGTCACAATATGACAGATATTAATAACTACCACATATCATAATGTCTGACATAGTACCTTTTATCTCAAAGGATCCCAAAGCTCTTTGTAAAACTCTACATGGAATAATTCCTTTTATCACTACCATGTTTCCATATTTCTCAGAAAGCAGTGCACTGATGAACTCTACACAGTAGCACAGCATGAAATTTTTCAAAATCCCAGAAAGTGGAGAATACCTTTTCTGCTTGAAATTTTGGCAGGAAAATGGTGCATTTGCGACTAAGTTCTAGCTAGCACAGTACATTTTCAATAGCAAATATCCCAAAGTGCTGGTGTACTTCTACCCAAAGCCGAGAACATCTAGCACTGCTGTGCACTTTGTAACAACTTATTTAAAATCAGTTCAGAAGAGGAGCATTAATTAGTGCATCACCAGGAATATGGCCTTAGAGATCCATGTGTTATACTGAGGTTTCCTATCAAAGTACTCCATCAGATTAAGACAATCTGATTTATCAGACCTGAAAAGATTCCAGCCCTGGTGACACAGCAAATCGTACACTCCTACAGTATTTTACCAGAGAGAGATAAAAACTTCCAAAAATCGTCTTGAAATCTTCCTAGCACTGAAGATCTGGGGAAGATGACCTACATGATGTGCTTAAAAATAATAATAAGCAAGGAAATAGAAGGTTTGGTGAAAAATTTTTGGGAGTGTGGCTATGATAGGCCTGTCAATATTAATGAAAAACATATCCTAAAAATATGTCAGAGGATCTATACAAGTATCACCAAGTATAAAACATACTTGGTTCACGCTGCCATCTTCCTACCTTTTTGTGTTGATCTCCGTTTTTGTTCTTAAAAAAAAAAAAAAAAAGCAGTGCCCAAAAGTTAACCCTTTCCTATGCCCACGAGGCTGCAAGCAAGCATGCCTGGCATTAGAAGGTTGCAAAGTACAGGAGAAGAGCTTCCTTCCACAAAACTTGTCTCTTGTGTATTGGGAGGTGTTTGATTTCTGTGATTAAGGATTTAATCTGTGCTCTTTTACACATGCCTGTGAAGGCTGAAGGAGTAATTACGTTGCAAAAGGATAGTCTAAGTAAATTATTTATCCACAAAGAAAAGTAAATACAACTGCATATCTAACCCTTAAAATCTCCCTTTTTCCAGGCCCTACCACTGAAAGTGTGCCGCTTTTTGTAGGGATTTTCATAGCTTTGATGGTTATAAGACAAATATCCACTTAGTTTTTCAAAGTTAAACAGTTCACGGTCTTTAAAAATCAGTGGAACTCCATTTACTGTATTCAATAAGCCTCATACCAGAGTGCAGTTTTCCAAAATATGAAACCCTTCCTTATTTGCATGAATTTGTCTAGGCCATATCTCTTTGCGGTCTTGAATTTCTCCCCTATAAGATCCAGACTTCAAGATCGGGTTGATGTGTTTTTGCAGGCTGTGTAGATGAGAGAACATTGCAACACTATGAATCGAAAAATAACCACTCATATATTTTCTGTTATTTGCTAGAAATCATTTAAGATCTGCACGTGGGGATTTCCTCCCTCCCCAGCCCACCGCACGCACACATGCGCCTGCACGCACACACAACCACACACACAAACACAAAGGATTATTTTGTGCTGACATTCAGCTGCCAGCTCATTTTATCCTGGTCTTTATAAAATAATATCCTAAGTAGCCTATTAGCTTTAAGGTCAGAATCTTTGTCTATTTTCTAAATCTGTTCTCTCCTCTCCCCCCTCCTACTTCCTTTCCTTTCATTACCCTTTCCTATCAATTATCTCATCCCTGCCTGCTGCCCATCTGAGCAAGCCAGCAGGACCCCCTCAGTGCCCGCCAGATTGTCTCATTCAGCTAGCTCTCAGGTTGCTGCTGATTGCCGTCTTTATTCATTACCAAAACACTTGCTACATGGTGCTTGGGCCCTGGCAACCAAACTCTAAATCCTGCCAGCGAGAACGTAATTACTAGTACACCACAAACAGAGAATGGAGTCTGCTGTGAGTTGTTAGAAGCAGCCGTGAGATAGACCCGGGCTATTTTCCTGTAACTGTAGCTGACTACTTGTTTGTCACTTGGTATGTACTAATGATTGGCCTTCTTCGTTTTTTTAACAAGCTTTATCTGAGACAAAAATACAGCTCTAAACAAACTCACGGGTCTGTCAAGGATAGCAATTTAAAGGTGTGGAATATGGGGTAAGAGGGGTTCTAAATGAGTTTTCATCTACAGATTTATGTAGTGTCTGGAGCCATCAGCACTCCCTGAATGTGGAGTGTATTCTGAGAGCCTTTTCTGATCCATGGAAGTCTATCTGTAGGGACAGAGTTCATTTTCCTTAATGGTTTGCTGAGCCACAGCAGTCAGTAGACACTCTGTGTTAGGCAGCACAGTCTCCCAAGCCATGATTTGCCTTCCTGAAGGAGCCAAACTTTACTTCAAAATGATCTGGGTCACAGATTACTCTTTTTCTCTCATTGTGTGCAAATTGCAAGAGTCCTCTGCTTTTATTTTGTCTTCTGTATTTATTATCTTTCCCTTTAAATTATTGTTTCAAACTTTTACTCTTTCACCAGGGAACCAAAGTTGACCGCTTTTGTTGTTTGTAAAACATATTTACTAGAGGAAGATCTTTCTGACATCAGCTGAAAAGTTCTCTGTGTCTTTTGCATCTGCTCTTCAAATCCTTAATCTTTAAAGTGCTCACAAACGAGGCAAATGCCTTAATGCTAAGCAGTCTCTAGCAGATTTGAAAGTGAAATTCAAGCGGCATTTATCTCCCCATCAATGGGAAGGATTTATCTTATTACCTATCACTGCCATTGACAAGCATTGGTCCTGTAAATCTCCAACATGTAAAGGGAATCAAACACATCTAAAACTTTTCACATAAAAATATCACATTTGATTCAAGCAATACAGAATTGTTTGAGAACAGTTATAGTGAGAATACTGTATATCACAAGAAAATAACTGATATACTGAAAGAAAGCCAAACAGATCATTTAAAAAAAAAAATCTTTCATACCACAGAGTTAAAAAGACCTTGCCCCTGGATTTGTTTGCAGTGCTTTGCTTAAGGTTTAATTCTATTGATTACACATTCCATTTTCCAAAGTGCCATTTGCCTGAAGGAGCAGGTGGTGTTTGCTGTTTCCATTTAACTGATATATTAGCCATGTGGTGCACTGCATCAGTGGGCAGTATTAATCAATTTACGGCAAGATGACAGAGAGAATCACTCACAGCAAAATTGCAAGGGGGAAAAAAAGGACAAAAGCAGGAAAATAATGACCACTAATGGGGAACTTGGAGAAAAAAAGAATCTGTGCTTTTAATACTTCTCTTTCACAGCAAATGGAATTGGAAGAATTTAAGAACAAGCAATGTTAGAAGGGAGACAAATATTGCTATGGTCAGTGCAGTACTTTCTGTAAGCACTTTACTGTTTGGCATTATGTAATGAGTACACAGTTCAAGATCTCAGGTACTCACTGAGAAACTTTCATTTTGTTTCCTTAAATGAAAGAAAAAAGCATTATGAAAAATCAAAGCTCGTTCAGATCTCTTCCTGGAAGAAAATTAAATTTTTATATGTGAGCACCATTTTTGTGTCATACTATTGTCTGCATTATCTTTGTAAACATTTTGAGTTTTTGATTCTAGTATGAGGATCTCCATGACAGTGAGTGAGGTGGCTGGGTTTCAAATCACCTGGTTCCTCCTACTTATAAGATAACATTTTGTATCCAAAATTTGACAAAGTTACATGTTGTTCTGTAATTCTTCTTCTTCAAAAATATATCTTGATTTAAATTCAGTGAGAAAATAGAAAAAGATACAGGCAGAGGAGAGCAAGTGACGTCCTGTTTGCAATCAGGAAATTCGTGCATTCAGAGATCACAGAAAATGCACCCAAGTGTAACTATTTTCACGCTCTGTATCGCTTTCTCAGCCACAAAGCAGTGGAAATAAAGAATTGCCATAGGAATTTTAGGCTCCCCAGGGTGTTTCTGTCAGGAGCTGAGGGCCTTGCTCTCTCCAGCCATCTCAGCAGCAGCAGAAGATGGGAAACGTTCCTGTGCCGTGAATCCAATGACTTCATGTGACTCAGCACCCAACCTTTTCTCCCTGACAAACCAGGCCCAGCTCTTCCCTTGCGCTCCTGCATGCTCTTTCTGCAAACAAATAAGTGCACCAGGTCAGACCCAGAACGGGGTTAACTGGAGTGGTCCAACTCAGAGTCATAGCCCAACAAACTGATTTGGTGAAGAAGCCACAGAAAAGACCCAGGATGACAAAGATTCCTCAAAGGTGCAGGATTAAGGCTCCACTCCTCAGAGACAAGGCAGTACTGGCAGTCTCACAGATCTCGAACAAAAATGCAAACCCTTGTATAAATATCAGGCACCGACAGTACCAATGGCTTCTGTAAGACTACAGTGCAGAAATATCTCCTATGACACTGCAAATGCTTTGCAAACACAGCAATCTGAGGGAACAAAAGAACATGGTATTTATGTCAGGATGTCAATACTAATGTTTTTTCAGCATCTAAGTATATTTTAAGAACTGGATAGAGGTTTGATGACCTATTTAGCTCCAAGACTCTCTCTCTCCTACATCTCAAAGATGTAAAAGTAAAAAGAAAATTTGTTCTCCTAGGGAAAGAAAAAGCAGAGGAATCATTGTAATTCTGGCAGGTCAGATGAGCTGGGAGAAGGCAGATGCAATCCTTCCAGCACACCAGGCGAGGAGGGAAAGAAGTTGTTCTCATGTAGCAGGGAGTGGGACATAGCTAAAGAGGCCAACAGATCAGCAGGACATTTCTCCAGCCAGCACAGTGGACATAAGTCCCAGGAGCAACAGTGGAGAAATGGTGGAAAACTGTGTGTGTGCCTATACCTAACCCGGTCCCCAAAAGTTTGATCTGAACTTCCATTGTAAGTGCATGGTCATATTCATCTAGCATAACACCTGTGTCCCATGAATGGCTTATAATAGCACAGAAATTAAAAAGAAGTATAGACTTACTGGATCCAGTAACAGCAGTAAAGGCAATTTAGAAATGTCAAGATTGGAACAAGAACATCAGAAACAAAGAACTCAACAAATCCACCCTTACCAACATCAGTTTTGCTGAAATGCCCGTTTGACATTGCTTTGTTAAAGAAAGAAAATGAATGCAACAGTTTCCAATGAAATGCAGGTTATAGCTGTAAGGAATGTGAGCCCATGTAAAAGGGAAGACACCATTTAGGGAAACTGTCAGATATTCCTGAGGGGCATGTTATATATCTTCTTTATCTTTCTACACACACTGTCTTCCAGTAGCTAGCTTATCCTTGACTATCTGCATGCGTTTCGTTGTTTAATGTTCTATCCTTCCTTAATATTGTAAAGTATCACAATACACTGAAACTATGCTTCATAAATTAACAAATAATAATAAAATACTGCTTGAGGAACCTGTCTAAATGATATAATATTAGCATGAATCACAGCCTTAATGAGAAGCAAGGAAACATTTGACAATGGAGTATGATATTGCATAATTCAATACAATAAACTTATAACAGCTCTCAGTAGCACTACATCATCAAATAAATTTGGCAAACTTTTCAATTAGACACCACTTCCTTGGATTCAATAAACTTGCTAATAGTTTGCTTTTGTATCTTTCAAGGTTTTTCTTCTTTGTGTCTTTGGACAGAGAAAAGGTTTGAGCATCCAAATGAATTTACAAGGTGTAAGCGAAGATGATAAGAATGTGAAAAGCAGAACAGGGAACATCGCTTTAAAACATTAAGTGAAGTTATACATGGGCTAATTTACAGGCGGGGGACTTTAAGGGGAATTTTCTTTTATCCTCATGTGCTACTTCATAGCAAAACACTATCAGGAAACCATTTCAAAAAATCATATCAGCGTAGGAATTACCACAGTTAATGATTCCCATGGACCAATCTTCTCCATTGTTCTTTACTTAAAATTTTTTAACAGTATGTATTTTGGAAGAAAATGAGAAAAAGCCCCAAAGCCTCACTTTACACAGCTGTTCAGGTAAGGTTACTCCCTTTGGTCTCTTCCTAATCCCTAAAATGAAATAATTCAATGCTGAAGCATATGTTTTAATATTATCTGAAATTTGTTCGACAATTAGAACTTGAGTTTTTCTCAATGTGCATTCAGGGATCTAATCTTAGGGGAGTGTTTCTGTGGTTTTGGACTCAATCACACCTGGTGGCTTGAAGTTTCACACTGGATTCTCTACATAGGGACTACTCTGATAGCAGAGACTATTCTTACAATTCTGTGGATAATTACTATTTTTTCTAGATTTATTTCTATTTGCTGTGGCGTTTGGTATAATGCACTATGTAAAGGAAAATATGTTATAGAGCAGCTGCTGAATGTTCCACTATCTTTGCCAAGCTATGCAGCACTCTTACATGTGCATGCAGACCTTGGGTGGAGACGCCACTTATTTCAGAAGATTATGTGTCCAAACAGCAGTGGGAAGGACTATCCACATTTCTACCAACTGAAATGCAGGACATAGAAACTGAGCTATTGACATCTAATTGAGATTCCTACTTTAATATTCTCACTGAGAGCTCACTGTCCAGACATGAAAATGTTTTTCGTGATGATGTCTCACTGCAATATATTACCAAAAGTCATGATGAAGGAGCAGGGCTCATCTTAACATCTCTATATTATTGATTTTCACAGTTTTTTGTTTTATGCATACTTCTGGGGTCAGGCTACTTATCTGCATTTGTGAAGAGGCTAATGGAATAAGGCTATTTATGCTTTCTGAGAGAAGGGAAAGATGCAGGTGCCTTCATCTGCAAGGGAGGAGTCACGGGAACCTCGAGTGACCAACCTTAGCAACAGAAATGATGCCGTTCACGAGTACAGCCCCGGTGCACATTCACTGCACCATACAGGGCTGCTCTTTACCTCTTTTTACCCCGCTACTCTCCAAGTGTAGTGTGATTACAGCCATAAAGCTGATTCTTCTCTTTTTCTCCTAAAGAAGACAAGCAATTTATTTTCTCAACTGTAGCCCTGCCCTTCCGCCTGGCCTGGCACATCACTTAAAGTCAGTTGGCATGATGTAAGGGCAGGCAGAGGCTGGCCCTCATCAGCAATTCTGTGCAGATAGGATGCTATGTCTGTGTAAGATAAAAGCAGCCTTTTCCATACCAGGCTGCTTATTAAACAGCTCTTAATGGTCTGCAAGACCTTCCCTCTTCCCTCTCCCTCCAAAAATGTACAGTGCTTTATGGGACTTGTGGGAACTTAAGGCTGACTACGTAGAGCTAGAAAAGGATGAATTCTAATTAAGAGATAATGTCAGTGGAATAGAACTTTGTCACAGGATAATGATCCCCTGCTGTTAGATAAATATGGAAGCAAAACTTAGGCAGTTTTTGAAAATAAACAGTGAGGTGATGCCAAGATGTATATATTCAGAAAGGGAAACATTTATCCCTCTGTTGTATTTCTATTTCATAGGGGGTTTTAATTAAACAAAACCAATCCTTCCCTCCCACCCAACAGAAAACATCTTCATTAACGACCTTGGTCTCGCAAACCATCCTGAATAAAGAATCATAGAACCATAGAATGGCCTGGATTGGAAGGGACCCCAAGGATCATCAAATTCCAATGGCCCTGCCACAGGCAGGACCACCAACCTCCAACCTCAACATAAGATCCTCGCTGAAATCAGAACAAGTGATGTAAAGCAGTACTGAAGGATTCACTGCATGGAAGTAATAGAGACTTGAGAATGGGATCGATAAAGCTTAGCAACTATGACTACTATTTTTCCACTTATTAATAATCAAGTTACTAGCTGTAATGAGCCAAGCTACCTTTTGGCAAAATTCCTTGTCAATGGATGTACGCCAGCAGGCAGTTGGTTCGGTGTTTTACATTTACTGTATATGTATTCAGAGGGCAAATTTTGAACTGTTACCTGTTTATATTTGGAATACATCAACAGTCAGTGGAATTACAAAGTGAAAACTTTGAAAAATCTGCTTATTAAGGCTCTCACAGTATATTTCTTTAGTTTACAATTTCTCAGTAACTGGGAGCAAAATACAGGATGCAAAATATAGTGACATTTTAAAATCTCTGAAGTCAAATTGTGTGTCTGTCCAAAACTTAGGCCATGTGTTTTACCCCTTTTAAGGGGAAAGGCTCCATTCCTGCTGCAATGCCTAATATGTGATTCTAGTAAGGGGTACAGTTCAGGTATCTTAGATATCTTTTGGGAAAATTATACAAATGAACGTCACTAACAGACTGGCAAACAGGCATGTCCCAGTACAGCTTCACCTCCCTGATGCCAGTGCTGGAATTGCTTCTCTACAACCACCAGAAAGATGGTAGGAGGAAAAATTTCAAGGATGCCACCAAGGCATCGATATGCCAACAAGCAAGCAGCCCAGACATGCCAGCAGTTGTAGCTTGTCTCACATGACAGAACCTACAGCACAAAGATTCAGCTGCTTCCCTTCAAAATTTAGGCTCCGCTCTAGCCCGAATTACAGATTCAGTCAACTGACAGTAAAGTGTCAACAGATCTTTCTCTAAGAATAAGCATACTTTTAGTTAAATTGATTTAATGAATCTGCTACACTTATGCATTGTTTTTCTGTTCTGTTATTTTCCCAGGATGGTGTCTAGCTGCCAGAAATAACATTCACGAAAATTCAGGGGGGTGTTGTGTTATTTTTTTCTATCTGAGCGCGTATAAAATAAAATCAATTAAAAAGCAGGAATGCAATTTCTAGTGGCACGTTGCAATGACTGATTAATATATTTTGAACATTTTCCACTGTAAATTTGCTTTGCTTGATTTTCCTCCCTTGGAAACTGCTATTTAGTAAAAACTAATCAACATGTCAACATTTTGTTTATTCTTAAATAGCATCATTTATTATTATTATTACAGTGTCACTTTGTTGTTTGCCACGGAGAAGATTCTAGGAGCGCCAGCTCCCCACATGGCCCTCCTGTGTGACATTCAGGGTGCTTGCCCCTTCTTCCACTGCTATGACAAGGTTACACAAAGTCTGCAGCCCTGTGAAAACAGGTTCCTTTGGAAGCTGAGACTCTGACAGACTTCGTACACAGCAAGGCATCCCTGACATCTTGGCGTCTGCCATCTCCATTCTTGCTTGATTAGCTCTTGGTTACCTCAGTGATAATGTCTCGAGGCACTGATTAATGTACAATAATGGTACATCTCACTGGAAAGATAAGCTTATAGAAGATCAATTAAACAGTGGCAATTTCACAGGCTACAAGCTAGAAGAATGGTACTCGCAGCCTTTTCTTGGAGCTATTTTTTAATCAGTTTCTTCTGTCTGCTCCAGAATTTTCATGTAAAACAGTAACTATCTTAGGGGGAAAAAGAACTACCCTGAAAATGAAAGGTGACGGTACCCATTAAAATTACAAGGGAAAATGAATATGAATCAAGGCCCCTGAACATTCCTTCAGCTGTCAGAAGGTTACAAATTCTGCTTTGATGATAAGACAGGAAGTTTTTTCAAATGCAAACTTGCCATAAATGGTACATAGGAGAATGCCATTGTTTCATGCAATTACATTGTTGCCTGGGCAACCATGTACAAAAGTTAATGTAAGTACAGGTTTAAAGATGAAACGTCTCCTAAATTGGAATAAAAAACCATTTAATAGTATAGATGATCCACAAGGAAAAAAAAAATAAGACCTCAATGTAACTATAAAAAGACCTCTTCTTGAGCAGGAGTATAAATTAAAGGTTACCTTCCTCCTCCAGTTTTTAGTCAGTCATTTTAATAATAATAAAAGCAAAAATCTTCAGGTACTATGGGTTGGCTGTAACAGTGAAAATTTTAAGAAGGCAAACATTATCTTGCTATGAGAAAATTCTAGGGAGATTCAGCATGTAAATACAGATTTCAAAAGATGGCTGCTTTTACAAGGGCTTTTAAAACAGAACAAATTATTTTGCCCTAGAAAATAGTGCTATGGAAAAATATTTTATTGAAATGTATCCAGAGATTGTTCTTCCAATAATTATATTTATGCAGATAGAGGAACGAAAAAGCCTATGTTGTACTGGGCAGTCAGTTTTATTGCTGGAATGACTACGCTTCTTCCTATCGTCAGCCCGGATTTAATAGCAGAATTATGGCCCATTATGTCTATTGCAATGACTTCTACAGGACAGGGTGGCCAAAGATACATTTGAATGTGGAACAAAAATACATTGTTGGATGTAGTCTTTGGGGTATTTTGCATCCCTGGTCACATGCCAAAGTGGAGAAGCAACCAGAAATCATGAGGGAGAGATCAATGAAACAGGAAAAGAGCAGAAATAAAGAAAAAGATCACCCTTCTTATGCATTACTTAAAGTAAATAAATAAATCAAAATATGACCTACAAAAAATTCCGCATTTACACTCCTGTTTTCTAATGAAGAAGCTGCCTGTGATGACAATACGAGAGGAAGAACTATCTGTAGGATAAAAAGAATGCTTTTCTCAATTCAGAGAGAGGATTAAAAATATTCTATCTCGTTTTCCTTTCTTCCAAATATGGGTATTATTTTTTAAAGAAAGATAAAATGTTGTTCTGCCTTTGTCACTGTAATCTTAAATAAGAATGTCTCCAGTAATTTGGAGGGACAAAACACAAGAAGACATACTAAAAGGAACAACGCTGAACTACTGGAGACACGGAGTAGCTGCCTTCACAGATCTTTTCCATCTCTTATTTTTTTCCTCTGAGAGAAATGGTACAAATGCATAATAAAGTCCAACACATATTCAGTAACACACCAAGGAACTGAAATACATAATAGAGTAATACAATTTTGCCTGTGTTAGGAAACAGCAACTGTGTTTTGCTGGAAAAGTCAGGTATGAAGAAAAGAGATTCCTGGCTGATGTTGAAAGAAAAACCTCTTTGTGCTAATCCAGTTGGACATGATTTTCACAAGTGTAGAACACTTAAAACTCCACTTCAAGTCAATAGAAGCTGCAAGTGCTCAGCACTTCTGAAAATCAAGCCCTTCGGGAACTGGTAAAGAACAAAGAGCAAAGAACTTGTGCCTCGGATAAACTGACTGTCAAAATTTGTAGAGCTGCCATCGTCTTCTCATTTAAACATGTTCTTAACACCTTCCTCTGCCTCTGAGTGATAGCTACAAGTCACTCCAATCTGGCACTGGTTAGGCAAGCAGCAAGCTAAGATTTCTACTTTTATGCTTCTGCATTTGTTTCAGAATTATCGTCTTGCCTGTACATCCCCTCATCTGTCCTTGTTTATCTATTTAACACACCTGTTGTGTCTTTTTTCCTACCCAGATTGATGTTATTAGAACGGATACCTTCATAAAACAGCAATTACAGGTAATCAGTTCTCTTTTTTTTTGGAAAATGTGTTATTAAGGCTTTCTCTGAACTTGGAAGACCAGAAAATCCATAAATTATTCAGCTTCAGCACAGTGGTTATTAACCTGAGCTCGTAGAAATGCAAAATTATCAAGTTGACATTACAAACCACAGGTAATTGGAAGGTATCAATCTTTGTGCTTCTGTCAGATTATATCAACACAGTTAAGAACAAAAAAGGGAAATTGACATTGAACCTGGCTCTGAAAAATGTCCCGGTCACTTCAACAATTGTGGTTTGCTCCTGAGGAAATGTGAAAACTTAAAAACACCCCTGTGCAATAAAGAAATTAGATCTTATTGGAATTCTTGTGAGGAAGAAACATCTTGGCATGACTCATAAAATAATAATAGTATGAATAATCCTTTGCATTGTTTTAGTGCCTTCCATCTCAGAAGCTGAAAGCAACTTTGTAAAAATTAATGGATTAAGCCTGACAATACACCTTTGAGGTGTACTATTATCTTTTTTTCACAGATAGAAAACTGAAGGCAAACAGATTCTAAATGTCTTGCTAGACTAACACTTGGAGAAAGCTTCAAGCACAGCCCTTCCAGGAAACGTAAGCCTTCTGAGGAATCGGCGCAAAATTATCAGTTCGTCTGTCATTATAAACCAGAGCATACCAAATTGATGTTGAACTTGACGGTCAGTGACATTTGAAAGAACATAAGTCTCAATAATTGCTAATTTCCTTGTAAAGTCTGGAGGGTAGAGAAGGCAAAGATACAAGACAGTGCCCCTCTGACATCAAGTTCTACATATTCCAGATCTGTGGTTTGGCAACAATGCCTGATAACCATCAGGAGCACAGAGCTCCGGACAGGCCATACTTCTTTTCCTCCACCCACCAGATCTCATGGAGCACGTTTTGGGGAGAGGGGAAGAACTGAGGTTATCATGGCAGGATTAGTGGGCACTGGTCCACAGGATGACAGGGTTCAATACATAGGTTGTTCTGAAAGTAATGCCTCCTATTTGTTTCCATGGAAACTACAACAGATACAAAGAGCACAATAACACTATTTGATAGAGCAAAATATCAGCTACAAAGACTAGTTTTCAACATCGTCATCACCATTAGCTATGCATTTTTGCCATCAATGAACAAGAGCCAGCACATCATGCTCATAACCATCTCCATGGCCTTCCAGAATGTGGCTTGTCATTCACATTGCTGTTGCCACTGCTGAAATGCACCACCCACTGCCTCACTGTGCTCACAGACATTGTTTGGTCTTCATAAAATGTTCAGCAAGCATCAACAAATGTCAATGGGTGCCATTTTTTCTGCATGGAGGAATTCAGTGCCACACTTTTGCTTCATCCACACTTCCATGTCAGATGCCATTGTGTCAGAGTGCCCCTCTGCTGCCATCTGTCACACAGCAACAAAAGGTAATGGAATATTGATGGGAAGGCTCAACCTCTACTGCAGTACCACCACCACTCACCTCTGACGTCATGGGCCAACATAATAAAATAGGAGGCATTACTTTCAGAGCAGCCCTCACAGTTCTGCTAACAGAAGAATGGCGTGTACTTAGTTAATAAGCAAAATTTAATTCAGAACCACTCCCTTAGAAAAGAACATCAAATATCTGAGTGCGGAAATGCATCTTTCAATAACTATTCCTCATTTCTGCCTAATGACATATGCTTGGATAGTCACCAATCCAGTGTACTTTGGAAGAGATCTTAATCTGTCTGAAACGGAAGAGCTGTCACACTGAGATAAGCTAGAAGACCACAGTTTTACTAAAAATTGCTATCTGGATATTCTTTCTGTAGCAAGGTAAACAGTTCGAGCCAACCTACTTTCTACAGAGGCAAAGGAATTATTTTGAAAGGATACAGAGGTTCACATACCAAAATGCATATGAATTTCCCTATGCTACTTAGATGCTTGTCTTTATCATGACTGAGCCCCAATCACAGTGCCAATTTAACAGAAGTGAAATTCAAAAATCTGAGTGCGCATTCCTGTGCACAACTGAAATAACACTGCACTCGGTGTCTATAGGCATAAATGCAGGAATGTGCATAGGTGAGATTCAGATTGATGAAAAATCTGTCTGGATGCATGATAAGCCAGAATGCTGAGTGTATTAAGACCCCTGGATTCAGCCAGGACAGACTTACTGACCACAGCAAATTCTGGGATCATGTCACTGGTGGTGTATTATTCATGTACTGCTACATAAAATTAACAGAATGCAGATTTTACTGGGCTACAAGCCCAGTAAAAAAGCTCTCCCCTAATATGTTTACTATTACTAATGTGTGGTAATTTGCTTTACCTTCTTCCTAAAGTGACATAAGAAGTATAATGATCGCAGGTGTAACACGGACACTTTTCAGTCTTCTAGAGATTTTAAAGACTACTTTTAAAGTCATATGGATCGCTTCAAAAGATAAAGTTTTTATATGTGAGGTATGCAGGACTACCTACCTCATTTCACCCGAGTTGTAAAGCTCTAGTGGTAATACATAAATCACCATGCCACCAGGGCTAGGTATCTTTGAAGGGTCTTTGCATTTGAAGCTCACCTAATCTCAGATCTGATTCTCTTTATCTCTTCAGATCAGCTGAGCACGCAATATGTTACAGAGCAATGTGGAAGCACAGCAGATGAATTCCCCATTAAATAAAAACTCAAACCAAAAAGAAGAAATTTCCAGGACTTCAGAAGTGTCCCAGAGTCAGCGGCCTTTGCTCACGCTCTTCACCTGTGTTTGTAAGCAGTTAGCAGAAGAGGGATTTACAGACACGGCTTTGGAGAATGCCTCCAGTACAGTACGTTTACACAGGACCACAGGGTTCAACCAGCACAGCTCCCTGAGTGCTGTGATAGCAGCAGTAAGAAGAGGATCTCACCTGCACGTTTGATTCCTCATTGCAAGGGCTCCCAAGTCCCAGTTTGTGAGCACACCACTAAGCACACCAGAGGGAGAGCAGCACGGTGGCAACACAACGACAAGCCGATTCGATTTCAATTAGCATTTCAGCTTCAGCTGACAAGTCAGAAAGACAGAGTGGGGGAAACATACACGCATGGCAGCGGTACTCGGTACAGAAGCTCAGTAGACAGGGAAAAAATGTAAAGGCTGCTTGGTTTTCAAATTGACTCATGCAGCAAAATCAGTTTCTTTATTATTATTTTACAAGACAGAAAATTAAGGGGGGAGTTGTATAATTAGATAAAATTATTTAAATCTGAAAGAAAATATCAGGAAAATGTGAACAGTTCAGACACCTTTTAAGAATGCTGCAGAAGTCACAGGCAGGGGGAGCTCCTCTACTGGTCAGGGGTGACAGAAAACCCTCCAGAAGGGCCAGGAGCTGCTGCCACCACCCAACAGAGGCAACAGTGGCCACCTGCTAATTAAAGGGTCCAAGGTAACTACCAAAAATGTTAAGGCTATGAGATTTCCCACCAGTTACAAACTGAGTGGATGCAAAAGCGAGGATCTCTTACAATCGGCATTTTTGGTGAAAATGAGCTACACTTCAGATCTATTTTCCCTTGGGGTTTTGAAGAAAAAGGACAGATGGTTGGATAATTTATACCATTTGGCATGCAGCTACATTTGGAAAAAAAAAAAAATGAAGGAAAGAGAAAAGAAAAGAAACCAAGAGAGACAGACAGACACGAGCTATACATATCTGAGCAGAGATGCAGTCATTTTAGACACAGACTTGCTCAGGCAACACCAGCAGCATGTGTCTCTAAATATTATAATGGCAATGTTAAAGGAAAAATAGGGATTGTTGACTCCAATGCAGAGAAATTAGAGTGGAGAGTATGAACATGGATTTTAAACACACCTCCATCTGAAGTTCTCAGATGTGTTTACATGAATACACAATCATGCTTTTCACTTCATTTCACTCTTATATCCTAAGATCTCAGGTTTTAGTGGTTTACCTCCTCTTGTACTTCAACCTGAAGTAAATAATATCATTGTCACGCACAGTGCATTCTGGTTTCACTTTTAGAAGTAATCACATTAAAACACTTTCAGATGCCGTGCTCATGTGCAGTTCCATGAACTTCAGAGTACCTGGAAGTGGAGATAAACTCAATGGAGCAGTAAAGGCTGCACATTCTCAAATCTGAGCACAGGAAATCACCTACAGGGCACTGCAGAGGAAAACACACCAAACTGAAGGCCATTTTCAGCCTTTCTTCCTGTAGGAGTGGGGTTTATGTAAAAATTCCCTCTAGTCAGTCAATCCTCTCCATAACACCATGCCCACCAGCCAATATTAACCAAATTTCTCAAAGCAATTTAATCGATATTGCAGATAGATGGGTTATATGTACACAGAGAGACAAAGGAGAGGCACTCCGACTGGTTCCCCAGCTGAGGGAAAACTCACAACCTGCGCTCCGTGTTGTCAATGCACCCAAGGAAGCAAAGCCATGGGGAGCTGGCCCACGCAGCGTACTGCTTCCACACCTGCCTGCAAAACCATTGGCAACAAGCTCACATGCTTGGGCCCCCCAGCTGCTGGGGCCACGACACTCACCTCAGCAGCCTCCATTTCCAGCTCTGGCTCTGCTCAGTAGCTAACATTTATTCTCTTAAACCTGTTTCTAGAACAGCCACTTCAGGAAGGTCTCAGAAAAAGCCAAAGCAATCACAAAACATAAGGAGAGCTGTGTCAAATCTAAAGCTGTAAATATTAAAAACCTATTGCATGAATATTGCAAAGCTAAATGCTGCATGTTGGCAGAAAGCCCACAGTTGCCAGTGACCTTCTTCAGGAAGGGAAGGCCGACCTCCAAACAGCCGTGAGGGGTAGGGGCTGTTTGTGTTTATCGCCGGCATAAATGCATGTTGCTCTGTTGACCAAGTTTGTGGGACATTTACAGTAGTTATTAAACCTGATCTGTATTGTTTCAACCTTTCCAGAGCTCTGCCAGTGTTTGTACAGTAAATGCTCTCATCTGCAAGAGAAAATGGGAAAAAATGAAACTGAAGCATGATGATATCGGATATGCGGCCCTCGCAGGCCTTTCTGGGCGTGGAGCAGAGACAAGAGAGCAGCACGGGGCTCCAGGCCCAAGAGCTCCACTTTCTGAACACCACAGCAGACGGCAGCAGCCCTGTCCCAGCCACACACAAGCTGCCACGGAGGCGGCTGTGGCTGGCGCAGACCCTGCTGGGTTTGCACCAAAAATGCTTGCTGAAAGTTGCTGGTGTGGACTGGGAGAGAGACACCCAAGTGGCACTCTGAAAAGCAATGAGGAACCTTTGGAAAGGCATAAAAGGAAAAGCTCAACACTCACAGCTTCAGCAGAATGAAAACAATGCCTTGCTTTGTTCCTTGGACATGAGTTTTGGGTGTGAAACCATTTCTTTCACTATTAAAAATGTAGACAAACTCCACCCTAATTAATCTGAATTTACTCTGAAGGAGCAAAAATTAGAACAAGTTTTGAAAATCCCAATCGTTTTTACATTTACAGGGGAAAAAAGTACAAAAGAAGGTCTTTTAATAGTGGAAGTGTTGGTGAACACCTTAGACACATCTCTGGCACTAGAGGTTTTTATTCACTGGGCTTTTAATTTGTTTTCACAGCGGTTTGAACAAATTGAATTTGTTAATTAAAGCGGTAAAATGAAATGCTGAACATTATTGACTAGATGCTAATTACATTAGAAGAGATATCGGGGGAGGGAGGAGTCCTTGTTTCCAATAGCCAGGACAAATCATATTAAGAGAGACAAGTGATCAGTCTGAGCCTAAATTCTGCAGGGAAAAAACTGTTTACATGCTGTGGTTTAATGTTTATCACTCATGATCTTCAATTGGCAATACCAATAGAAACATGATTACTGCAGCTTGCTATTGTACCTCTTTTCAAATTTCACTCTAGTTTATAACATTCACTAAGCAGAGGTCATTACCCAATTAAATGCAATGATGCTCACTGTGCTAATCAGGGAGGACATTATTTTAAAGTTGGCCTCATGAAAATGCAAGCAGCTCACATTCCACCTCTGAAAAGCCCTTTGAGTCTTCTAGCTGTAACTTTTACTTTTTAAAAAAGTTAATATCAATTAGATTGTTTTGTTTCTTCAAACTACCTTTCATTTTATGACCTCAATTTCCGTAATAGCATATGATTTTCAATAAAATTTTAATTTTACCTTTCATGGACTTCTACGAGAACGGTTGGAACTTGATAGTACTTTATTCAATGTAATTTAATGTGAATCTATACCATGTGCCGTCCTGTTGATGCCCAATACCCAATTTCTGTTATGGGGATAGCTAGCCTCAAACCTGCGTGTACTTTTTTGAACAAACATACATTTACCAAACAACTATATGATCACTGTCTTCAAAGAAAAATTCTCTAAAATCTAAAATCCCATTGATGTGAAAAAGCCAAGAGCTTTTCAATCCAAAGGTACCTAAATCAGGTCTGAAAATACCGCTGAGGCCCTGAATCACTTAACTGATACTTAAAGTTGTACCCAATGTGCAAAAGTTTCTTTTCAGATTGAGACTGTAGATACAAAAATGTGAGTCAAAATCCAGCTTATGCTCTCACAGTCATATTGACTCTTCAGTACCAGCAGGTATAATAAAGATTACTATAAGATTTCTGTCACTGCCATCAGAAGATGATTCAGAACACAGAGCGAGGATTTGCTGAGTAAGAGGAACCATTTTTAGATTGCCAGTTTTCTTCCACTCCACCATGCTCAAAACCTTGTTCCTCTTTTTGAACTCCACTAGGATACTTAGTGCTTTACAAAAACATAAGGAGACTTGTAGAAAGAATGAAGCCATTTCATTCTAAAAGGCATCAAAGTCTCTGCTGCTCGTAAATGCACTGTAAACAATAGATGATGTCGCATTATAAAGAAACAAAGAAGAACTGTAGCACAGAGAATTGGCTTTTAGAGCTCGCTGGGCAGAGGGAATAGATGTCTTTCTTCCTTTAGAGTCACAACAGAGAAGTCATAATACAATGATAAAGAACTGATACATGCAAATGAAATAAGCAGAAGCAACAACTTATATGTCTAGGAAATAGGGGTAGAGCAAAAAACGGTAAATTGCAGCCATCAGTAACAGCAGAACCAGCTGCAAAGCAAGGCACAACCACCTGCATTAACTTAAGCAATGAGTGCAATAAAGCCCCAAGCACAGGAAGGTGATAAATTAAAGGTTCTCAGCTCTGGCATGTTGAGAGTGTCTTAATAGGGACAAAGAGAAAACAAACAAATACTCTTCTTGTTAGTTGTTAAGAGCATGTGCTTTGTCCCCCTTTCCAGTACTTACAAACAACACACAGAATGGCCTAAATGGCACGCTTGTTTTTTTATTTCTTTTGGGGAATTAATTGCCTGAGAGCAACCCAACCTGGCTGGGCTCAGTATGGTCCCAACGTTGTGAATGTTCACCCCATGTGTAACTTCATGCATTCAAGCAAGCTCATTGAATTTATGTGCATGTTTACTTGCACAATGAACAGCACTTCAAGCATGGTCAGTGCTAAGGAGTCCGGAGGCCCTGGGAACAGGGCTGCTCCAGAGTCTCCAGCCTGGAACAAAGCCAGCCAGATTGCTGTTCGTACATTGGGAACTATTCTGTGCATGTGCAGTTAGGCTGATAGAATCAGTATAGACCTATTATGCGTAAGTGAGGTATAAATTGAAACTGATTTTCACAGTGGTTCTAGCTATTCAAAAAAGTAGCAGCTTCCTCCAAAAATAGTTAGAAAGTTTGTCATGTGCTTTTTATAAAGGATGTAGAATGTGACCTTATAATATGGGAAATCAGATACAATACAGACAGCTGACAGTTACAGCATTGGCTGATGGGTCTGCAGAGACTTCTTCAAATTGCACATGCACTACCTGGACCTCTGGGAACCCATCCTTTAAGATGACACAAATTTCAAATAGAACAAGGAACTCATTCTTAGCATATTCCCTTTTAAGTTTCTTACTTAAAGATAGCAGAATAATAATTGAGTCTAATCCTACCTGCCTAACCTCATTCTGCCCTTTCATGGAGCATAACTTAGCTGTGTGGAATCCAAAGCAAACAAAAACTGGGTCTGTTTATTGCAAGCATCTATTGCAATTCTTTATATCAGCCCCTACACAAGATCATAGAATCATAGAATGGTTCAGGTTGGAAGGGACCTTAGAGATCATCTTGTTCAGAGATATAAATCCAGATCTTAAAATATATTTAAGTATATATTTGATGTATCTATCAGTAAATTTGTTGAAAGTCTTCTCTTGTAAGTAATCCAATCCCCCCATATACCAGCTCTTCCACCAGCTAGTTCTAACTGGTCTGTTGATGTATACTTGATTTACACTCCAAACTGAGTGGCCTGGGCTTTTGGTTTGTCTGAGAAGCCTCCTGAACAATTTTGCTTGGGCCTTTTAGAATAAGGTGTGTATAACAAAATGAAGTTCAAGCTTGACCAAAATTCTTGGCCAAAAAAATAGAGGAGACAAGAATTAGAAACCTAAAGTAAAATACATGGAAATACCATCCAGAGGAAGTTATTACCACTAATGCTTCTGAGCTCCTGCTGTGTTGCTGTGGTTTTATAGATACTCAGTGTAGGTCTGTTGCTCAACAAAAGAATTTAGCTCTATGTTTGCATGAAAGAAGGAATAAATTTGTTACAATCAGTAAGCAAAATCCAAAAGGATTGGACATCTGCCTTGGAATCTGCTTGCTATACAGAAAACAGTTTAATATTGGCAATGAAACAAATTTAAGAAGTGTACAGGACCTAATTAAAGGAGACATGCTTAGAAAACAGATATTAAAACAACAGTCCACTAGCTTTGGATTAGAGAGAAACCCTGAAGATAGAGAATAAGGTTTATGGTGCTGATTTTTCTGATGTTGCTGGACAGCCCACTTACTAAAACTGTCTTGATACCAGCACGGTATGGCACAAAGAGTGGTGAAAAGGCCATGGAAGCAGTACAGCTCCACAAAGCTGTTTATTTAGTTTTTGGTCTTTAGTAATCTCCTTGACCTTGATCCTTAAGTGCACGTCAAAACCATAATCTTTACAAACACTGTGCGAAGGTGTGAGCTTATACCTTTCCATAAGGGAATCTTTGATGTATTGTAGGAAAATGCATAGGACAGATTTACAGTAAAATTACTATCTAGATGTTTTATCAACACCACCAAGAATTACAAAAATAAATATCCAGTATGGCAAGTATCTGTCTGCAAATTCATCACTTTTTGATTTTTTCCCCCAATCAAGGGGGGATGAAACTGAAATGTGTCGTTTTGGCTGAGCCAAGAATTTTCCTTTCTTTGCCTTAAGCAGTTCAATTCAAATTGTAAATTCACAAAAGAGAGAAAATGTCACCTTTTCCACATGATGGAAAATCATCTCGACTTAAAATTTCAAATGTAGTTTTGCCACTGTCTTCACTGAGCTACTAGGACTGTGTTCTGCAGGACATACATCTGTGAACTGTAAGAAAGCTCTGGGTAGCATTGCCCTCTGAAACTGAACATTTTTGAGAGTTGCGCCTGGACTCCAGAGCTCAAAACATTACTTTCTACCTTGCTTCCACCTCCATTTCAGAAAAGCAAGCATCACAAGGATTGCTTCTTAGAGAGCACATTGAGCCCTCAGGAAAGTTGCAGGACCTACACCTGGCACAGAGGAAACTAAAGTTGGAGGGTGACCTTAGTAACTTTCCTTGTGTAGCTCTGTGGCAGCCAGCAATAGTCTGGGTCATATTTTGGGAAGTCAGTAGAACATCATGAAGAAGTGCCATAAAAATGAAAATGAAAAGCCAAGGGTATCAATACTAGAACCCAATTTGGACAGCCATTTAATTTTCAACTTCCACTAATTCCTAAGTGTGGTCAATGAACATGAAGAATTTCAGTACATTTGCTGCAGAACAGATTAAAGCTACAATCAAAAGCAATAAACTAAAACACAAAATGTAATTGAAAAAGTAAGAACTGCAAGTCCTTGGTCAGCCTAATGGATGTAGGAACTGAAGCAATTTGTGAGCACTCATTGAGTTCTGTCTGAACAATTCCCCTGCACCACACCGATGATGAGGCAGTAGACCATAAAGTTTGTCACAGGAATGTTAGAATCAAATTAACAAGGAGACAAAATGTATTTTACCTCTGAAAAAAATTATCTCCAGGCTTATATTAGAAGCAGAAGAAAATCATATTGAAGTGGCTTGGGTTAAACCTGTCACGTATTTGCATTTATTTGGAACTGCATCTGTACTGAAGATGTTGCCAGAGCTCTAAGATTAATATATACACGTGTGGATATACATACATATGCATCGAATATTTTCTCATAATGCTGTTCTGGGAAGTGTGCACCTACCTACACAAAGCCTATAGTATTCTAAAATACTGCTAATCAAGCATGTAAAGGTATGAATCTCTGTAAACTTTTTTTTTTTAATTATTCTTTTTCTGCAGGAAAACTGGCTTCTGATGTGCAAGATAACTCAAATGCAAGGGCTATCTCAGCACTGCAGCAGGTGACACTCTAAACTAAATGCCGACCTCTGTAGTACAAGAGGTAATCATTGTGTTCTCCATTACCAGCAACGCTGCAGAACTGTTTCCAGTAATGATACCCATCACAGAACACTGTAGCTGGGTGATTTAAAGGAGAAGGGTCTGGACTTTGAATTTCTTTGTTTTGCCATTCACATGCTATGGAGTCTTAGATTCTTTCAGAGCTGATATTATGTCAATGCACTCATTACAGTTTAGCTGAGGTCTGTGTATTGTTCTTCATATATATTCACAGCATACAGTAAACTCTAATAGCTCCTTTGGAGCTGTTACACTGTATGCTGTAAATGGTTATTAACAATAGTATTCATTCATTTACATGTAATGGATTCATAATAGCAAAAGTAGAGTGAAAATCTTATGCTGTAATATGAAAAGTAGATACTGCATAAAGGCAGCATTTTAATACTCAATACTCTCTTTTAATTATTTTTTAAATATCAATAGGTCCTGGCTCAGTAGCTTGTAAAATTACACAAGCCAAAGCAGCCTTGAAGTCAAAGGAGCACAATGAATAGTGTGCACAAAGCCAGAGTCTTCCACGGGCCTAATTGCTCCCACAGAACTGCCCACATTAGGGATGGGAATCCTCTCAGCGAGGAGAGTGAGCCAGTGAATTGGCTTCAGGAGGCAGAGATTTCCTGCCAGAGGAGCTCTCCCGTCCCTGGCAGTGCCCCACGCTGGACACTCAGACTCTGGACACTCACAGGTGCTCCAGGCAGCTGCCCTCCACATGATGGGAGGTGGAGGGGGAACAAGAGGAAAACCAACCAGAAAGGAATTCAGATTATCGCCTTCCAAAATCTGCAGGCAGAAGAGCCTGTTCACCCTTAATATGGCAGCTTCTATGGAAGGGAAATTAAAGCTGGCGTAAAAGATCCAAACCGCTATAAGGAACTTAGAAATCAAGTCCCTCATCTCCAGCAAGTGGTGCCTGAGAGGAACAAACCCTGCTCCCTCCAAAATGGTCAAGTCCCCAAAAGACCTCCTGAGGGAAAACATTAATTTTCAGATACAGTATACACAACCACAGCCTCATTTTTCAGTTGCTTCAAATAAAAATACCAACAAATAAGTCAAATGGATCCAATTTAGGAAGGACAAAGACTCTTCACAGAAAATGTCCAAGGTGCCCACTCCCCATAGACACAGTGGGAGAAGCCTAATTGACCCTAACAGATGCTAACTCATTACTGGCACAAGGAGTGATGCAGAGAGAAGAGAGCACCTCTGAGTCCCTTTTTAATAAAGTGAAGGAAAAAATGTTCTTTCCTTACAGGTTCTTTTAGGGCTTCTATATGTTTCAAGCCAGCTAATGCCAACCAAAGGAACAAATTTTAAAATGGAGTTACTAGTAAACCATGAACACACTATGAGTTCTGACTGACACTGCTGTGAGAAAGCAGTTGAGCTTCCAGGACAGGCTCGTTCAAATCATGTTTTATTTATCTAAGGGTTTAGTACAGTTGGGAACGTATTTTCCATGAATTTTTTTTAATAACCTGGGATGACTTCTGTAGTGCTTCTCTCAGCATAGCCTTAGATGGTAGAATAACATGAGAAAATCAAGCCTCATTATTTCAGCTTAATAACTGGTTTCTTTAGTCATCCAGAAATCTAATGGAAACTGTAAACATCAATGCAAATTTAGCTTTAGTTGGTATCCTCTGAATACCACTAATTTAGCCATTAGTTAGATTGCCTCGTAACCTAAATGCAATGCTTTTGTTCTCAGGCAACACGATGAAATAAAAGAAAAAAAAAAATGTTCACAATAGTCTGGACAAGATACACAGATAAAAGGAATTTTTACCAAAAAATCTGAGCAGATTCGTATATAGCATGTAAGGCATTGGTGCTTGTGTCTAGTACAGCCACAGGAAAAAAAATACAAAAACGCCATATTTTTAAAGGATTCACCAGATAAGCTGTTTTTTGAAGCAGAATCCAACACCCAGTAAAATCCAACAATTATTTATCACAGAAGAAGATTTTTTTCTTGAATACTTGAATATTTCATGGTGAATAGTAAAGAGCAAATGTCGTTCCTTCTTTTATTATTTCTTATTTTTATTGGGTTGCACAAAGATACTGTAATCACAGTGACATAAGCCATGCTCTAATTTACCTTTGTTTTACAGCTGTTGTTTCTGAGCTTACACTAAAGGCCAACAGTGCCATTTGTAGCACTGGCATGGGCATTCAAAAGAGTCTTACAAATTGGTAATAGTTTGGAAAAACAGAATCAGGAAAATTATAGCTGCTGTGCCATTTATTTCTGTCTGCCTGTTAAACAACTATTTCCATATACTTTATATGTGTAACTATTTAATATAATTAGTTGAATGGCAATGACATTTTTTGTAGCACTGGAGATAAAGAGCTAATATGTTAACCCCCAGGACCCAATCTTTCCAAGGTGAGAGTTTGCTCATTATATTCAAATTAGCAGAGATACAAAAGCATAGGCAGTTATATAGCTTATCTTATCTACAAGTATATGTAGACCATTCCAAAATGATTTGATTTTTTTTTCCCTGGCTATAAAAATCTGAAAGATACACTTCTGGTTCATGCTAAAGTGAGACTTAAACTATGAATATCAGAAAAGAAACTAATTGTTCTTTTCAATCTGAATGACAATGTTTACTTCTATAACATAACTCTCTTTGTTTGTAGGAATGAAAAATAAAGCTTAATATATTCAGAGCTTCATTGCTATTAGCAACAGACAAGCCTGCCTTGCCTCAGATCACAACTGATTAAAAATAATATGCGATTGTAATTATCAAGATTGTACCCAATCACAAGAGCTACTGTATTGCAGGCATATTCAAGCCTTCATGGGCAGAGGGCAGGGAAGGGAGTTAGAAAATCTTAATGTGAAAGCAATTTGTATGATCTGCATAGTGTGCTAATCTACAGCAAAAACAAAGTCATTTATTCTGCATTCCTAGTTCGTATTTTTATGTTTAACTATGTTCTGAGTGGTGCCAATTACCAATGTGATAGTTACAGACTTGATTATCTTCTTGATTTTAGAGAGTTCTGTTCCATTGATAAGAATCTCTGGTATACAGTCTGTATCACACAATGCTGCTCCATGCCTGATATTGAGTTAAAAGGACCATAAATCCTGCTTGGCAACCTGGTCTGCTGGAATAATGGAGAGTGCTTGGCAGCAGTGGCTGAGCTGTAATTCAAGCTCATCTCCTCAGACAACTGGAGAGGGACACACATGGCCTCAGAACTCATTTCAGAGTCTGAAAGCCATTAAACATCTTTTGCTGGCTTCTACATGAAGGAGTGTGATGCCAGAACCCCAGTGCCAAGGGATACCCAAAGGGAAGGCATATGGTCTGCTTTCACTTGTGCTGAAGAGTTCATTCTTGTTATTTAAAGAAATAATGGAATGTATGCTTCTTTCTTTATCAACAGCCTGGCTGTTTTAAAGGAGGAATATTGATAAGCTATTAAATCAAATGCAATATCACAGCACCCTTAACACTGTGCACTGGCTGTGTCTGCAAAATGGTGGGATGGGCATAGGAGGAAGGAAAAGTCCCAGAGCCCCAGAATCCCTCTGCTCCTCTAAGGAGTGCCTTGACAACTGCAAGGGGCATCATCCATCTATGCTCTGCCAGTCACGTGGTAAAGCTGTGCTGAGGACATTATCTATCCACAGGACAAATAGTGCTGCTCCTGATGTATAGCAAGTATAGAAGATTCACTCTCTGGCAGCAAGAAAAACTTGTAAAACCAATCAGTGCATCCCCTTATATGATCTTGGTCTCACATCAAAACCTTCATTTTAGCACGCAACTGAAATCTACCAAAATTAATGTCAATATTATTAAAGTTGCCAGTGCATCATGCTAGAGTTATGTGCAGAAAGCCTAGAGTTGGCTTGGAGCAGGAATTCATTGTAAGTCCTTATTTCATCCCGTGTAAGAAAGGAATTTTTAGTTGCTGTAGGATTCACAGACTGGCTTTGACATCAATACTAAATATAACCAACCACCAGAAATAAGGAACAGAAAGAGCAGGTACAAAGAAATGAAGGAAGTCAGTGAGAATGAACTGGAATGGGGTTAGAATTCTCCTCATCTTTTTACCAAGTGTATTTATAGAGAAAAAAGACTGGAGATGGTGCTGGATAAGCAGACCAATGCTCAAGCCTTTTAGGTCTGCTATTCTTTACAGCTCATTTGAAGCCTTGGCTATATTTGTTGAATCAATACTCAGGCAGCTGTTTTGATAATTTCACTCTGATGGCATTTCTCCTGGAAGGACAGGCAAAGGGGAAAAGCAATCATCTCAACAAGGTCCAAAGTTCTCAAATGTTTCAAGGCAGAAACAGATTGAAACATCAGATACCAACTTACTGAGTTCAACACCATGAAAATCTGCAGCTGGTAGTCTTGAGCAACATTAGGTGACTTTGAGTCAGGGAGATAATGTTGCAAGACAAAGAAAGGTAGCATTTGTAACAAAAATGTTAACCAATTTTTATGTATCAACTCCTTTTAATAAAATAGAAGTTTATTTCTAAATACCCACATCAGCAATTCTACAAAAATCTGACTTCTGACTTGATCAATGCAAACTGGATGCAAACCAAATTTGAGATACTGTGACATATCTATTCCTTCCTGCCCTCATCTTTTTTCCATTTAGGAATGAATTTTGCAATCAAATGATTGCATAAGAACCAAGATTCACAAAATAGTTAAAAAACAAGTCAGATAAATGAAAGCAGGTACTACTCAACCTCCCAGAGTAAACACACTAATGGAAGGCTAATTAATCCATTAAGACACAGGCTACAACAAGACAATGAAACTGAACAGAGAAACATCAATTTTATAACTCACTGTGCTATAATTATTCTCTGGCTCAGCAAATGCATACACCCTTTCAGAAACCTACAGCGCCTTTCATCTTACATAAAGAATTAAATCTTTAACTACCCCACATAGAGGAAATACAGATTTCTGTAATGTTCCTACATTACTCCCTGCACACTGCTAGATACTGTTCATTTATAGTAAAATCTATTTGCAACCTCTTAAAAATGTCTGGTATTTTTCAGACATATATAAGTATCTCTGCCATGATTACATCTTCCACAGCTACATGTCCAAAGGAATAACACACTTCTAAGCATCAAGCTAGACTATTCGTGGGGAAAGTTGGGAAGTATTCAAAGGTCTTTACCGTGCATATTAATCATTATGTTTAAATGGAGGATAAAGATATTTCCTTTCAAAATGTAGACTTAAAAAAAGAAAATAGGAATGGCCCTCTGCAAATAAGAGAGCAGAGCCTCTAGCATGTCATCTAAAGTTTTCCAAGCAATATTCATCCAATCAAAAAACACAAAAAGAAAAAGCAAATCAAAATAAATCCTTCTATAAATCCTGAACATAAAACAATGGGCCGTTTACATGGCAAGTCCTCTCAGTAATACTGTGTTCCCTCTCCATGCATAAGACACCTAGTCAGACAAAGAGTTTGCATATACAGTAAGGTTGAGTCCAAATTAATTGTGTAGAACTGTGAACAAGATTCTCCATGTAATTTATCTGTGAGGTTTCCTTAGATTGATTGAGGAGATTATGTTGCTAATTTTATTTTGTTTTTATACGGAAGTACTAATTTACAACACCTTTCTTTGCCCAGTGATGCCACACACACATGGAAATTTGCTGGTAACATTTCACACAGAGAAGCCCATAAGTTCACTCTGCACGACAATATCTCTTTAGATCTGAACAACAACAATAAGGAGAAAATCATTCAAAGGTTTTTGTGCAAAATGCGAGGTTAGTAGCCAACAGTCAACTTCACCAGTTTCTTTTATCCCTATCAAAGGTAAATCATTGCCATGCTATTTGTTTGCCTTGAAGCTACAGAAACTAGGCACTGACTCCCTACACTCTGTCACTCCTGATCCTATCCTTCCAGCTGGTAGAAGTGCCAGTTTAGTGCTATCAAATGCAAAGAATCAATATGCTGGCAGACACAAACAGCACGTTGAGCCATCAGACCATAACAGCCTGAGATCGGTTTTATTTTTTTCCCTTTTGTTTTTGTGCTGCTTTTTCCCTACTGTCTTATCTGGAGTCACTGGATAGAAGCCATCTATCAATCAAGTGAAGTCTCAACAAGGTTTATTACTCAGCTGCTCAAAACAAGAAAGATCAAGTCTCATTATTATCACGGAATATGCTAGAATGTGCTGTATTTTGCAGTGATCCTTTTTCTTTGCCACATTAACTTAACGACATAATTTTAATTGACCCACAGGGCTACAGACTTACAGAGAAATGTAGCTGAGAATTTCAGTGTATGAAAGGTCCCTGCACAACTTGGAAGAACATTTGCAAGGTCAGTAATACTGCTGGTTGGCATTTTATTTACCCTACTTGATTCTATTTGCATGTGTGCCTGCAGGAACCAATGGCCACAGAACATTTTCTGTGACTTCTTGGAAATGACTCCTTTGCAGCAATCAAAATGCATGCTTCCCTGCATCCTAATGCAAAGCAGATCTCCTTCCAAAACCGTTCTTCAATGTCTGCTTCTCGCAACAGAGAAAACAGTATTTTGCCTTTTCTGACTTCGATAAAACTAATCCTGCAGTATGAGTTAGCCATGTATTTACGTACATCCGTGGATGTAGGCCACAGAGGGAAGATTTGCAGAGGTGTGGGAATCTTACTTGAGCCAAACACCACCTCCACACTGAATTCGTCTGTCCTCATCTGTAATGAAGCTGATCATCTTTTAAGATGAGTCAGGGTGGTACAACTCTGGCATGCAGTAATAGCTTTCTTTACAGCCACGTAAGGGACAGGAGCTGGCTATTTTCTTCCCCCTTAAAACTCAAGTTTTAAAATTAGGCAATCCCATTGTAATTTTATCGTAATTAAAGACTGAGGCGTATAGTGATAGCAGCACTCTCTAAATTCACAGAGATTCATTCTGGGATTTCTTAGTATCCTGTAATTAACACAATGAAGAACCTTAAAATTCACTTAGCAATTAGCAGTGATGAACAAAAATGAGTTGCCTTTAAGGCACTTAGGCCATATTCACACATCCTATTTTAAGAACCAAGCTGCTTAATTTCCACACCTGCAAATTAGTCTCCTGGATTTGGAAAGATGATTCAGACAGTTTAAGTTAGGACTGGATTTTCTTTTTTTTTTTTATATCCAGAATCACAGTGACACAATTTGGATCCCGGTGCACACATTACTGTTCAGCAAACAGCTTTCTTCTCCACTGCTAGTCCCACTGAGTGCTATCCTGGCCTCTTGTTTTAAATCTGAGATATGCCACATATAAAGGCTTTAAATCTCAGGTCAAATAGCAAGAGAAACCAGCTAAAGGCCAGCTTTGCATGCTGTGGCTGATACTGTCCAGAAGGATTTCCAGGACGTGTCAGTATTATATGTGTCAAAGGACACAGTGAAAATGCTCTGTACTTCAGGCATCTGGGCAATGACTCCAAACCCGAGGCAGCAGGAGAAGCAGCTAGCTGTAAAAGGTTGCTTTGCATATTCCACTGTTTGATAAGCTCTGCAACAGCAATTTAATGGTGCTGTACAAATGCCAGGATTGTTGCTCTTTTAAATATGAAAAGAGTAAATATCAGTACTCTATTATCCCTTCCCTGGGCCACCTCAGAAGGTTCCAACCAATGTAGATACAAGTGCATAAGTAACAGACTGTGCTAACCACCCTTTTTCTTTTTTCACTTGAGTTTTATGTATAATATGGAAGCATTACTACAAATTTTTAGATAAATCAATACTCTGTAGTAAAGTTAATAGCATCTTTCCTCATTCCATTAAATGGGAAGCCCTCTGCTTTTTACTAACTACAGCTGATGAGAAAGCACTCCTTTTTCTGCAATTAGATTTCTCAAAAGAAAGATTATCTTTTTTAAAGTATAATTTTACCAAGTTATTTGAGAAAATTAGGAAGTTCTAACATTCACCAAAAGAATGTCATAGGACAAATAATTTTGGCTCATAATGGTAATTGTGAGCAACAGTGAGCAAAGGCTGAGTTCCACGGCAGCCAGTGAAGGGAGGCCATCAGTAGTCTTCTGCTGATAGCTAATATTTAAAACACATCCTGCTCAATAACACACACTTTATCAGCCTGTCATACCTTACATTGAAAAGTTTCACAAAGACTGCAACTGACATGCGTCATTTATTTCCACTTGAGCCAATTAAAGTGCAATGATTGGAAAAGCACTCTCATTAAGTGATTTACATTTGGACTGCAGAGCTGCGCAAATCTGGAGTTGTGCGATAACCTCATCTCAGTATTTTTAAGGGACTGAGAGAAAAGTGAAACAATACCAAACAGATTAGGGCATTATCTATCTAATTAAGAAAAAGAAAAGACCACTCAACTCGAGTGATTTGTCCAGTAATGTGTTTGTGTTGATTTGTGTTGATTTGTGCTGTTTTTTCTTTACTATTACAAAGCAATACTGCTGTTGCAGATATTTTCCACCTGCAAAACTTTAGCTGTGTAAATATTAAAGCACTTTACTGCATGGTAGCTCAATCTCATTTCAGTAAACCAGCCGCTCTTCACCTCCTTAAAGGTTGGAGGCAACAGGTTAGAGGTACCTTACTTTGAAGATAAACACATTCACATCCTTGGTGGACATGGACCCCGTGGTCCAGTCTTGTGGCCTGTCAGTACAAGGGAACTTTATCACTGACTTCAAGGAGGGGTAGGACGGGACTACTGGGCTGCAAACCAACTCCCAGCACTGTGACAAAACAGGCAACAATTGTAGTGAATCGAGCGGTCACTGGAAAGGAAAAAAATATTGTACATTTCATTTAGAACTTGGAACCGACAAACAGAAACAAAAACAAACCCCTGCATTTAATTCCTAGGTTGCCACTGTTGTTTCATGGCATCCTTCCTCTAGTTGTTCTGCTTGGCTGTATCTCCCACCAAATGTCTTTAGATGCCTGAAAGTCCAAGGAGTTTTTTTCTGAACAGTGAATAAAGCCCATGTCTTCCTGCTTTACAGTTAAGGCTCTGATTATTATGGTTACAGTGAGGTGTCTGTTTGTTTGCTTTTATGGGACAGGGGGCTGTTTCTTCTTAGCTTTTTTTTTTCCTCTGAAGAATCCAAAAGCCCTATTTGCGAATCAGTTCACTATGCTAAAATCTGTACAAAGACAAACAAACAACAACAGCAACTAATGAAAAAACAACAAAAAAACAACCCAGAATCCTTCCTCTGCCATAAAGAGTTCTCAGGCCTTCCCTCCCTCTGCTTCAGACCCTAGACACTCACTGAGCTGAGTGCATTACTGCATTGACTAATGGGAGAACTCTCCACTGAAATTTTCAAGTAGAAATTTAAGAGACAGTATAAAAGAGAAGAAAGTTTCTGAAAGTTTAGGTGCTACCAGTAGGTTTCAAGTGAATTGATCCAGTTACTTGGAATAACAACAGAAGAAGAAATTACCAGTTACATCTGGATATGCCAATATACCTTAGAACATATTTCAGCTTTAACCAAGAAATTCATGGAGATTTTCTGGATGAAGAATGAGTCTGAGAAACAACCTAATCTTTATACTATCTTTCTTTGTGACCATGGGAAAGGCATTCATCTTATTTACTCCATCTTTAAAATCAGGCTAAGTATATATTATTCATCTTCAAGCAGGGCTGTTATTGATGACAATGGCTGTGTAACTGTTCACTATTATTTATTATTATCAGAAGTGAAAGCTTTGCAATGGATCAGATAATAAAATCTAATCATTTCTGTTTATCAGTGAGCCAAGCTAAAGTGAACTTGATTTTATTGTAACAGAATGAACACATCTGTGCATTTCTTCTCTCTCTCCAATAATCCAATGACTGCACCCTCCTACATTTAGAAAAGCTATTGAGAAAAAAGTATGTGCCGAAAGTTTGCCATGGAAGTCTATGGCCTGTAAGCCTGGAGTTCCAGTGTCTCATGAGCTTAGATTTATATACTACAAATAAGATTCTGAAAGCTTTTAAATATTATTCTTATTCCAAGAACAGTGACTTCATGGTGGTAAAACACATATAACACATCTAAACTCCATTCACAGTGAAACAAAGATAGATCACACTGATATCAGCAAAACCATGCTTTCCAATTTGCATGGACAGCTGATGCAAGTCCTGGAAAGAACTGAGGCATTGTTGGTTGGAAGGAAACACAGACTTGTGCCCCGTTGCCCGTCAGAAGGCCATTCATCTCCAAGTCTAAGAAATTTTACTCTATGGTTTAGAAAGTTGAGATAAAAAAGTTGAAATTGTAATTTCATGATGTTTTTAAATAAAATATTTTTCACATTCTGAGGTAGGAAGCTTTCTTAAGAGGTTGCATTACTGCAGAACTCAGGAGCACAAACATATCTGGGCTAACCTGTTCTTATTTAATGGAAAATAGATTGGCGTTATCAAATCATATACTATTCTTTATTGTGCATCTCCTGCTCAGATCAGTGCAGGTCCCTCATGCTCTCCCTTCATTGCATGGGCTAAACTGTTGCTGCTAACCTGTATCTACATAAATTACACGCAGAATGCAGAAGGTTGAAATGACCATGAAAGATCTCGACTGTGCTTGTTACAATTTCATCTACATACTGATAGCTGTGTAAAGCATTTATGTTCACATAAAATTAATGCTTAGTGCTTTTAAATAGTTGTTGTTTGCCAACAAAGGTTATATTTTTTCTCTTGCCCAAAATATATCTACAGTAGCCCATTGATCTTCAGTGATGTATAGGGTATGCAAAGCGAAGGCTACAGAAGAAATACTATAATTTGGAACATTTGATTACTTATGCAAGTCAAGAAGAAAATAAATAATTCTGCTCTTAGTGGATGAGTGTCACTAATGGAAGTGTAACTCATAACATCTTGGCTATCTACATGAATGATTAATTAAAAGAAAAAATAGTTAATCAAGATAAACTTGTGCACCTAGCTAACAGAGGACTGAAAGTTTATCATGTCTAAATATGTTTCTCATACATTTACTGCAAATTAGTTTTTGAAAGTGAATTTCAAGGTCTACTGACTCCAAGGTTCACTAACTCAGTTTTCATTAAGTTTTCACAAATGATCTACTGTAGCATTATTCTTTTATAGTGGTGCAGATTTAAGGCCTACTATGAAAAGCAATTATGCTGTCAGAAAAGTGTATTTTGACTTATTAAAAAATTGAAAGGTTTCATAAAACTATTTATTTTGGTGTTCATTGGGAGTGCATGTTGACAGTGTTACGGAAGAAACATTTTTCTGGGGTGTATTTCTCAGCCTCTTCTCATTGTACCTTCTTGTTGAAAACTTGAGGCAACCTTACTTAGCAGACATGTTAAAAACCTGTGAAGGCAAAACAAAACAAAACAAACAAACCACTTCACAATTGTGCCCTGCAACTGGTCAACTGAATTTTTTGTGCTAGATTCATATAACAGTAATGATGCACATGTGTTAGTTACAAGTACTATAATTTTGTTTTAGTCAATACTGAAGACGTTTAAAAAGAAACCTAGATTTTAAGCAGTCTGATGAGTTACACGACTCATGTGAAGAAGCAATTTTGCACAAATTTTGTGGATCACTTGTTTCAACTGCATTGCATTAACTTTTTCCGATTACCTCATTATCTCCCAGAGTGTTATTTTTATATCCTATTTGAGCACTATTCATCTAAAATAACTATGACTCAGAGAATAGCCATAATGCTGTCTTGTAGTAAAGGACTGAGGAATGCTTAAAATATGAGCAAAGAATTTACCCTTCACTGTTACTTGGCATCTAGGAATAAATTCAATTATTTGCCTCTTGGCCTATTTTCTAGAGCAAGTGACTAAGAAGTACTTAAGGGATGAAAAGAGGGTAATGTTGGATTCAACTTGACCCCCAGTCTTGTTACACAAATATCCTTTGTAGGGTATACAAGAGGAAGAAGAGAGAAACTTGTTACTCAGATCAGAGGTACCTCAAGAAGACAATGCTTGCACTGGGCCAGTATGTTTTTCTTGCTCATTAAAAAATTAACAATATGTAATTTCCTTTTTATCATTTTCAGTTAGGTTACTTCAATTATTGTGCATATTCAACATGAACAAAGAACTACCAAATCAAAATCTTCTTCCAAGCCTTTTCAAGTCCTTTAATCGTGTAGAATGACATGAAAGCCTAGGAGCTACCAGAAAGGAGTCAGGCGCTCAGATGATTTTCTTCCCAAGAATCACAGAATGACCAAAGCAGAAAACAGTCGGTCGGTCTAAGACACATCGTAGAAATATGTGTACTATTGCAAGACTGGCAGGAAATCAGCTGGATAAATGAGGGTAAAAAAGAAAGAATGAGAGAGCATTTGCTACTGGGAAAGTCTACCTCCTCACCAAACAGCTGTTAAACTGCAAGAGTAGGAGAAATTATGCACAGATGCACAAAATGACTGGCTAGGGTCTGATTATGACCAACAGGAAAGAAGCAACAAAAGGGACACTGATCAGTAACAAGTTTTGAGAAATGAAAGATAGAGAAAAGGAAAATAAAGATGAAGGAGTTCCTTCAAGATCAATAAATTCAGTGAATTGCAAGGTTAGATACCATAGAAAGCAAATGTAAAGCAAAAGCGTTCAAAAACTGTTTAGGACACAAGTACAGTTTATATCAGCATGCAAGAGAGAAACTTTGTGAAGTCACCAACACTTTAATGACCTAACAGTTCAGAACATGGAAAAATGATTACAAAGGACAATAAGTATAATACAGAGAGTGGAAACAGGGAAAAAAAAAAAGAGAGAAGCAGTAAGGTACATCCAGAATATCTTTGTATACCAAGGTATACAAAGATATTCTCTTACTTAATTAAAAGTAGAAAAAGATCAGTCCACTGATCAGATGCTGTCCATTACTGCATATGGAACAAAAAGTAGCAGCAAACACTAACAATACTCAAGTATTTAATACCATTTAATGTCATTCCAGTCTTCCTTAAAAAGATAACTTGTCCTAAGAAACTTGCGATCAGAAAACAAACTTCATACCATTCACTTCCCTCATTCAGTGTTGCTCTTACGCTCTTGCATATAGGTGTAATGCACTAAATGTAGCACAAGATCAGCAGAGTAGAACCTAAAGTTGCATTCTTAACAAATAAACACATTTATAACATTTACAATACCACAGAATAGTTGTCATTTTGCCCTATAACTATTTGGCAAAAAATGGCAGCCGTCTCAAAAGCATAGAAAAATATTCTATTTGATCTTGAAGATAGACACTGGCCCCTACCAGCTACCATTTAAAGTCTGACATATTGGGATTTTGCATTTGTTATTGATTTTTCCTAATTACATTGATTCCAGAGGTTATGCACTGTTGTTAAGTTCTAAATATTCATTACTTCTATTAGGATCTTTACTTCAAATTAGTTTACAGAAGCCAGAGAAGAAGTTTTCTAATAACTGCACAAAAAAGTTTCTGTTATGGTACTAGAAACAAATTGTCAGTAGGATCCAGTTTTTAGTTGTTAGTAAGAACAGTTAACTACGGATAAAGCCTCCGGCCTTGCGAGTCTGTAAGCATTCTTTGTGTAAGTGATATTAGAGCATGCAAGACTAGGTGTCTTAGTTTCTAACAGAAGTTACTTCTCTCACAGTGTCTGGTATGAAGCTGTGTTTTTGTTCCCAGAAGAGAAACAACTGATAACACCTGGCAGTGTTGAACACAGCCAAGGACACATTTTGTTCCTCAGTGAAGCAGTTAGAAGGCATAAGGAGCTGTGAATTGGGAGGGGACAGGACTAGGGCAGCTAACCCAAACTGACCAAAGAGCTATTCCATACCACATCACATCATGTGATTTTTACGGAAGGGAAATCGCTCTCTTGCTCGGAGGGAGGGGCTGCTGGCCGGTTGGGTATCGGTTGTTGGTCCCTTGCTTTGGGTATTATTTCTTGTTTCTTATCTTATATATATATATGTACTGGTATTTCTTTTATTCTCTCTGCTGTCTTAGTAAATAGCTTTTATCTCAACCCACGAGTGCTACCGTATTTATTCCTTAATTCTCTCCCCCATCCCACTTGGGAGGGGGAAGGGTGAGCGAACAACTGTGGGGGACTTAGCTGTCTGCTAGGTCAAACCGGGACACTAGGGGATTATTTCCCTTATTCTAAAGACTAAGGGGCTATTCACCATTCGACAGGTTTACAAAAGTTGTCATATTTTTAATGGTTCCGCATCTAGTGCCTTGCACTGCAAACAACCTAATTAGGGCTAAAGAGAGATTTCAGTAAGTGAGCGTGTATTCTTTATAACTCACTTTCCCTGAGTTGTGCACGAAGTTTCACAGCACAGAGATGTGGCTTTCTCTCATCTCTTCCTTTCTACACTGTCCTCCATTGGCTGTAGAACATTTCCCATTCTGCATCGGAAATTGCACAACTTCAAAGCCTGTGACTAATATCAGTTAAAGCATTATCATTTTTTACCAAACTGTTAATAAAGAAATTGATCTCCCCCCAGCCTCTGTGATAAAGAAAATCATTCATTCATTTTCTCTGTTCTTGGCAATGTATGTTTCCTCTTTAAATCACAGAAGGGAAAGGATTAGGAAAAATGATCATTTATCTGATGTCAGTAAGTTGGGCAAAGCTATCACATTTGTCATCATGTAGGAAGCTGCCATTACATTAGGACAATTTTTGCCACTAATATTTTTTTATTCATTCACTATTCAAAAATTCATAATCATCTTTGAACCTTTTTAATTGCTCCACTAAAAAGAGCAAGTGGTGAAGAAAAATAAGATTTGGACTGTACCTGATGTGACTCTATTAGAACGCTGGAAGTGCTTGCAGTATGGAAAAATCTTGGTTTAAAATAACCTCTTCTATCTGCTCCTCCTCACATAAAAAAAAAAAAAAAACTTTTCCAGACATTTTTTCTTACACTTCTGACATGTTTTTAAATGGGAGATGTTAGCAGTATCTTTAAAATATTTGTACTTTGAAATCTAAAGAACTTGTCCCAGGAACTGGCACTTAGCAGGTGACAAACTGCTCAATGTTTATTACAGAAAACTAAAAAAAATACGTATCTATCTGTAGAGAAAAACTTTTAAGACGCCAAATATGTATGTTATAGACTGCTAGGTCACAGGCAGCAACCTGGTCCCACAGTCTTTTTCATCTCCTTATAGCGTGTTTTGCCTATCCAGTAGCACTTAAATGAAAAGGATGCTGGCGTTTGCAAAGCCTGCATATCCCCACAAAAGTCTTTTGTAAAAGGATATAGAAAACAATACATCGACATCTGTGATGAATCAGAGTGGTCATGTGAGAAACACCAAGTGCAGCACACATTCTGGTAAGAAACAGCTGAGATCTGTTCCCATTTAATAGAACTACTTCTCTTGTTAGCAGAATAAACAAAGTTTGTATTTATTCTGAGGTTAGTTATATAAAATCATATAATGTGAGTGCCTGCTAGCAGAGTCTGAGGCTAGAGAAAGCAAGCCGATCCTGTTCATTTTCATGACAGATGGTATAAAGCAGTGTTTAAGGCACTGGTGGGAAAATCAAGACAGCGATTTTGCTCCTGGATTCCCCATGGTACTGCAGCACAGCCTGCCAGGCCAGCTCACCATTCGGTGCCTCTGTTTACGTTTTCCCTTTTCTACATTTCAGAGGAAAGTTTGTCTTCCTGCGCGTGTTCACACAATGCCTACACAAAAAGGCCGCAGTGCCAGTGGGAGCCCTGAGCACTGTCCCAACATCAGCAGTGCTATTACTTTTATATAAACTTCTTATTTACTCTATAAAGGCACTACAGTGCACAAACAGTATTTGATCAGAAAGGCAGTCTGGTAGAGGTTTTCTCTCTGGAGCAGAGTTTTGGTCTATTATGTGTAAGAACTTAAAGTTCACTGAAAGGGTTATCTGAATTCCATGGCTAGAAAATGAGTGAATTTTTTGGCAATAAATTCATTCAAAGCCAGGGCTGCTGAACTTCAACAGCTGACACTGGCTTCTGCAGGTGCGAAATCACAGATGGTTACATGTCATTACTGCCACAGAAGTGCTACTGAATTCACTAACATTTGCCAGGCTGTGCAGAATACTGTACACACAATATGCTATAGAATTCAGGCAGCCCTGGACACCATATATTCGGGATACTCAACTGTGTTCAATGTAATTATCTGGATGTGTCGGTCCTACATTAACATCCGCATCTTTGTTCTTCAGATGTCACCTTGTCGTTTTAAAAAAGGTTACAATTCACACTCGAGAGGACCTCATTCTGTGCGAGACAGGTGGCAAAGTCAAAACAGATATATATAAAAGCTTTAGTCTCAAACATGGTCTTCCTGACACTGTGTTGTTAGGCATGAGAGCTTGGCCAATCACCAATGCTTATTTTTCGTCCTTGTTCTCCCTCCTCCTGTGGCAGGAAACAAGCCTCAGGCTACTGCAGGCAGTTCATACACTGGGAGAGAGCAGGTTCTGTAATTTGGAACTGATTATTTTGCAAGGGAGTGGGCTGTGATCCTTCTTACCCTCCACAGAATACATCACAGAAACCAACGAGTACTCGTGTTTGTACAGTCAGCACGCACTTTCTCATTGATTTAAGCTCTCATTTTTCTGTCTCACTTTAAGAGGATTTTTTTATATTGAAAATGCACTCAGGGTAATAACCAATTTACAACTTTTTTCCCATTCCTACTGCAGCCAAATAGATTGTGATCAGAAGTGTTTTAAAACTACGATTCTACTAATGTTGTCTACTTGACAAATTGCCCATAATACTTGAGAAAACCAAACAAAGTTATAATAATCCAGACTTCAGAGAACAAAAGTATCAGGAATAGCTCATTTTGTAGTCCATTTTGCTTCTACTCAGATACTTATATTCCTTTAAATGGAACAGAGATGAAGGACAAAAGAATACTGAGAAGTCACGGAGTTACTTAACAGAAGCTTTACAGATTGACCACTAAGTTGCAGTCATCCAGAGGGCAAAATCTGGTCTTTATGTATTTTCTGAGATAGAGAACATTTTCTGTAATGGGAGATTATATAAAGAGCGTTGAGAGGGGATATTTTTCTTCCTTAAAAAAAAAAAAACTGGAGAACAAGTAACTACAGGCTAAGAATTCGCCTTTGCTAACCTGTCTAAAATACAGTAATTACAACACTGAGTAAAAGTGATATTGTGCCGGCAGAAATCCATGGCAGCTAATCTCACTTCTGTATGGCTGACCATGTACTTAGTGATATAAACAAATTAATTCCAAAAAGATAGCTAATCCAGCTTTTTGAGCCCCCTAGTAACATTGTGGAGGCTGTGCACTAATACCTGTCAGCATGTGCTTTATATCATTTGGTGGCAACTTTTTCAGTAACTGGCAACCAAAGGCTTTTTCATTTGGATTTAAAAATTCTCAAAGCAAATTTCTGAAGGGCAAACTTATATAACGCCATTTAATTTGCGATTATTCCAGATCCCAACAGTATGTGTGCTCCTACAGCAGCCTGGCTGGCTGTTTCCCTCAGCCAGAAATGGGCTGGTTATAGCAACAGACCAAACCAGGAATGTGCCTACAATATCGACAATTTTTAAACCACCCGGATAAAAGACAAATGTAAAAAAAATACAGCCCAAAACATGTTCTATCCTACAGTTTGGTTAGACTGTCGTTGGACTGAATGAAATGACATTCAATTGTCTAGTGAGTCCTTGAAGCTGCACTAATTAAAAAAAAATGGCAAAAATCCCATTGCTTCAGTGAAAGAAGGATCTTTCTCTGTACATTTAACCATGTACTTCAGGGGGGCACAAAAAATCATTCTCACATCACATTGATAAAATAAATTATTTGCTATCATAGACTCAAATCATTAAAATAAAAAATTTCATAGGACCTTCTCCTCTCCCTTACTTCCAAAATAAAGACATCAGATTTGTCTCAAAACCTACTTTCCCTAAGTGACCTATTTTCCTTCCACACTTTGTGGCAGCATTAGACTACCAATATGCTATGGCAATGGTTGTTTAAGAACAGTTTGATAGAGTTTAAATATTTTTCTCTTTTTACTACTGATTTATTGTACATTCCAAACACACCCTGGAGCAAAACATTTGTTTTGGTTTGGGAAAGGAGTAGTGAAAAATATATTTGCTATATTTATCTCACTGTCAAACCCAAATTTGAAATCAGGCTTCCAAAGTACAAAAGCAAAACAAAATGAAACAAAACCGTGCACATTCCTCGTTCCTGTTCTTCTCCTTCACTCTCTGTGTTCTTATAGCACTTATGTCTCTAGCAGCATAACCCTCTGAATTAAATCTTTCCTGCAAGTGTCTCTACTGATGACAATTTTATACCATGTTCTAACATCTCTGAGTTACTCTTGCATATCTTCATCCTTTTTAAATGTTTTAAATTACTGTTTTAAAATTCTAAATTTATCCTTTTGAAAACTAACTCACACATTCTTTTATCATAAGAATGTATAAAATAGTAAATATATACCCATTTAGTGGCAGGTGTTAAAAACAAGTGCAGCATACCTGGACAAATAACACTAAGAGTGAAAGAAGGTCTGGTGACCCACAACCTATAAATCACCCTGCACCCTGGCAAAGATAAAGAGGTTTCTACGGAGAGTGAAATTAGGCAAAATTGGTATGGGAATGTAAGTTAGAGCACTAAATATTTAATATTTTATTAATGATTGTTAAAAGGTCCTTTTTACTTCATTAACAGTTTCTTAAAGGTTATTGCCTTTATCACCAGTCTACAGAGAGCTGACAAACACTGGTTAAGAAAAGTAGTGAATTCTCCAGATACACTGTCAAGTAAATTGAGCAAATTGAGTAAAATTAGTGAAGTTGGTGAAACTTTTCCCAAATGAACATTTTTCTTATACAAGCTCATGTATTTCAATTGATGATATCATTTTTTTTCTATTTTGGTTTGAAAGATGAACAGATATCAGTCTCAGAACAGTCTCTGTATCTCACTAAACTTTTGCAATTAAGAGAAATGCGGAGGATAAATTTGTCTGTTGTGTTGCCAGGGTTAATTTAATGGTCCAAACATAGGAACTTAATGTAACCGCAGGTGCCTCCCACTGCCAGTTTGGAAAGGTGTTATTCTCTTGTAGATCTATGTCTTATTTGCTAGACCAAATGTGAATGCCTCAGGTAGTCAAGGGTATCCAAAAGAGCACTAGAAAACACTCCTGGACAATTGAATCTTATCTCAAACAGTGCCAACAAACCAGAGTTAAGCAAGCGTAAGAAAGATCAAATAGAAGAGCTCCATCTCAGAGGTGTTATACACTTTTCACTCTGCAAAACAAATAACCATGTTGAATGAGATAACTTTCCCAATTTATGATGGCTGTAATTCGAGATCCAATAAGCAAATATTTTTCTCTAAAGTTCTAGCTCCACTTCTTGTCTTTGATTATCTTTTATGTGTTCCCTAACAGCACTGCTGCATGAGTTGTTCACTGCAAATACTCTCTAAGGAGAAAAAGAAAAGTAATTTTGAAGAAGAGTTGTTCTCTTTGGGCTAACTTTAAGTGATGTAAACTAACTGACAGGATCTTTCATTTATCACCAGGTCAGAGTGTGCACATAAGCAGTTACTATGGAGCAGCTCATGCATTGCAAATTAACACCTCTGTTTAAATATCAGTAATTTATTCACATGCTCATTCCCTTGATCTCAGCCAGAGAATTGCATCAGCCTGCAACAGCCAAAGCAAGACAAAAATTAGTCACAATCTAGCCACAGTAATATATTTGATTTACAACAGTTTAAAATAATTCTTTGACACACAAATCCTCAATATTTGCAAAACAAAAATTATATATTGCTAAAGAGATTTATAAGGACAAAATCTGCTGGTGTTTGAACCATTCATTCCACCACCATTCAGCTCTCTGTGCATAGAGATGGGGAACTCTGGTAACTACAAAATCCTTTAGATTAGAGCACTGCTTGTGCACCACAGCTAAAACACAGCAAAGACACACTTTTGATAAGAATTCTGTATTAAGAACCCACACGTGCAAACCACCAGCAATGGCATTTTAGCGGATGCAATTTGTTCTCCCCTCTAAATTCAGCCAGTGGCTCTTCAGCCATAAGACACCAGTGTGAAGCCATGGCTCTGTTCCCAGGAGCTTCATCTGCTTCAGACAGCCAAGGAGAAAGTAACAATAGGATTATAAGCAGGGAAACCTAGCTGCATTGATCAAGAGGGGAAAATAGCCTGGACATATGGGACAGTGCAGGAAAAGGAGCAGACTCTCCTCTAGGAGCATGGCGCTACAGGAATGGCTAGGCATAAACTCACCACTGAGAGCAGGATACAAGGCTGAGAATGAAGGGTGAAAAGAGATGGGTAGGAGGAATAAGCTAACACTGAGATGAAAATGAAGGAATTTGATTTAAAAGTAAACTTGAATCCAATTCTTAGGAAAAAGGATGACAGAGTTCAGGCTGGAAAGACAAAGTTAAGAGTATGTTTTGTGGATCTCAAGGTTGTGCTCTGCCCTTCAAAGAATCCAGAGAAGAGAAGTTTATAGTGCAAGACGCTAAAAATATTTCTAGACACTAACCCAGCACTGCAGATCACATTAACATACAGCTCTGTAAGGAATGGTATATAAATTAAAACTATTTGCAAAAGACTGGAAATAATAAGCTCATATAGAATGATAAATGTGTGTTATTAATGTTCTGTTGTCTTAATTGCAATGCTTTTGTTCTCTATTACAGAATGAGAATATTGCCTGCAAAACAATTATTCTCCTGATTGTTGGTTAGATTAGCATTTGCCACAGGGCTTCATGCTTCACAAAATATTTTTGCTTGCATAAAGAAACCATGAAAGACAGGCAGATAGCAAACAGAGAAGTCAAAGAAAACAGATCATGTTTGCTCTTTCTGTTTTTATTATATAGTTGGTCACACATGGATGGGAGTGCCTCCCACGTAAGAAAGAAGCAAACAGAGCTCATGAGCTCTAATACAGTTCAGGGTTTGAAGCGTGGCTATTCCGTGTGCCACTCCAACAGAACAGACACTTTAAGTAAATCAGACATGGAGGCATTTTATTTGAGTCTTTCCCTTTGCTTCTAATACAACCAAACCTGAAATCTTTGTATTTGGTGATATGCTGCGTACTGATATTGTAACAAACACCATGGAATTGAAAATACAAATAAATAAATGTTTTTTTAAAGATGCTAATAGCTCAGCAGGTCACAGTTTTCTACTCACTGTTATGGGTCAGAACTAAGACTATGGAATGGTATTAGAAAGTACAAAACATCAACTCCCATCTGCAATGCAAGAATTGTAGTCCTGACCATTCCTGTAATTAAAGACGCCCTGCCTCCTTCTGTCATAGGAACACGTCCCAGCCAAACTCCCACCTTGGTACTTTCCTGCCTACCTCAACTTCCTCCTGCAATACCATTCGGATATGGAGGAATGCATGCTCTGTGCTGAGCAGAGCAGCATGGCTGTGCTGTCTTGATTAGCATTTCTAAGCTACTTCTGTGAAATGGAGAACAGGACAAAGGACAGACACCTAACTTCTACACCGGAGCAGATCAGAACAAACACAGCACTCAAGGAGATAGAAAGACAGTTTGAGAAAACAGCACTGTGATGTTTATACCAACACACACACACACACAAAGAATGCAAATGAAATCTTCCAGCATTATTGACAGTAACATCGAGGTTACGGTATGTGTGCATATCATGTCTTACTGCTGATTGAGATTATCGTTAGTGTTTATTCAATCAATACCAGCATGTCTGAGGGGACTGAAAAAGCACTAATAAGGACACACACTGTTTAGGATAAACACAGAGCTGATTATAGTGACACCCACTTGATTTGGCAACTCAGATTTAAATGGACTATTTTCAAGATGCTGCTTGTGGCATAAACTGTTCACCTGACAATGAGGGAAACAGACAGTGCCTTCTTCTGAGCCTTCCTGTAGTCTTAGAACAACAGTCCCGGGATGCACCAGGGGTCTGGCTCTATTTGAAAATTTGCTCAGAAATAAGAACAGTTTGCATGTTGCACAGTGAAGACATAATAAACATTCACCTTGTTTTTATTTAAAAGATCACAGAGTTCATTGGAACCCTGAGAACGCCCTCACAGAAATAGTCTGTTCTGACTATCCAAGTCCTATATATGCATGCCATTTTAAGTGAGGAAGGAAACAATCTTGCCTCCATTGAGCTTAAATTCTAACAGGAATGTCAGCTACATCACTCGGGACTTCATCTAAAAAAGGACTTGAAGGCATAAAATCGAAATCAGGAGGAATTTTGGTACAAAAACCCAGAGTTGCGATCCTGAGTTGTGAACCTCAGCTGCCGCTTGTATCCCGTTCACTCGGCATTTTGTGGCTGTAAAGCTGACTAGAGACTAGCAAGTTCTGCCTTGGCACCCACACAGAATTGCCTCCGTTTTGACAGAGCTGAGCAGCTTGGCTCTTAACCCAACCAGGCAAAAGGAGACTTGGCATTGATGATGACAAAGAAAATAGGTTTTGGAGAATGAAATACATTTTTTGATTTGCTGAAATAGACTAATTCTAATAATTAGCAGAGGTACAAAATAGCTCGACTGTTGCATTAAAGACCTTGGCTTTTCTGTGCATGCAATGGTACCAGAATTTGGCAGCTGTGCTCAAGTAGCCCAGGATGACATTATGTCTGTAGTAAGATACATCTCTGTCTACCTCCTGGAGCCCATCAGTGCAACACACAAAATCTAAGGAAGTGTTTGTAGATTTTTGCAGACACAGGAAGTTAGGGCATGAATTAGAAAACAAATGAAAAATTCTCCAAGTTCTCAAATTTTGTCACTATTTTTTCACCTCCAAGTCTGATAGTGCAAAATATCTGCAGTTCCTGTGAAAGTCCTGCGCAGATGAGAATGCTTGACAATTTACCAAATTATATTGGAGCAGATTCATACTGCATGTCAACAGAATAATATTCAGAAAATTGACATGCTGTTTCCTTTGTCACAGGGCAGTATCTCCATTGTTTGATTCTGAATTCTGTATACAAATTTAAAAGTAAACAAAATTTCACGTCACCATCATCCATCAGTAAGTCTGGAAGCTGATACCTCTTGCTTCTTTTGAAGTCAAAGACAACATTTATTCATTTTAATAGTGGAGGAGAGAGGAAGGGAAGGGAGGAGACAGAGAAGGTTATTCTGCGAGATGTAGCATTCAGATGAATGAGATTCTTTAAGTGTGCATACAGTCAGACACTGGAAAGTAGCTCCTGAAGGCCTTTAACCTCAGTAACAGCTATGGGGCACACAAGTACCTTGAAGTCAGCCAGTCATATTACCACAAAGAGAAAATGCACATCCTACAGCATCATTTCCTCTCAACCTCTCTGCGAATCCATCAGGCATGATGAGGGAGAGGCACTAGGAAAAGAGTGAGAAGGAAGGTATGAGCTACACATTTTGAGCAAAGAGCTGTTAAATTTCTTTCTCCTTCATGTTCTTTCATGTACGAATCCTCACGCTGTGGGGAATGTTAAGCAGTGCAAGAGACTAAATGTCATTCCTTTGCTAACGACACTAGGATCCCTTGCTGAATGAAGCTAGGAAAGATTACTGGGAAAGATGCAAAAGTAGCAAAGGGGAGAAAGTAATTAGAAGAGGGGTTTAGCCAATAAATGGAACGTATGGTTATGCATCAGTTATTATTTTTTTTATGCTCATTTAAACTCAGTGCTAAAAAAGTTAAATTATTTTTGCATAATAATGACCTGCTATCCCATAATAGTGTAGAATACTTGAAAATTGAAGATAGAAGAACAGTATTTTCAGGAGGGGAGAGGGAAATTACTGATGGACAAGAAAAGATGAGGCATATAAAGAAGGCACTCCCAGTATCACATTCTAAAAAGAAAAGTTGCAAGCAGAATCCGAATGTTTTTTTTTTTCTTTTCATCCATAGCAAAATACTTTTATAGTCACATGAGGTACAGACGAAGGTGTTTAATATATCAAATGTGTAATTAGTTTCATATAATAGCTGAAACTTCCATCTTGTGAATGTAAAAATGAATACATTCTAACTGGAAGAAGTGATCATAAGGCATGTATCACCAGGGCTGTTTACTATTTGTTATTGGCAGTCCATCATTTCCAAGTAGGCTTGGAAGGAATATTTGGACAGTGTATTCAGCAATTTTAAAGGCTGTCCTAGTACTATTTACAGGCTGCAGCCAGAAGAATTATTTCTCAAAATTCTCCTTTCTAGCAGTTGTGCTTAATGCCTCTCACAATGCATACATATATTCCACTACCCAATCTGTCTTAAAACTGGTTCTTCCTACCCTTAGTTTACCATCCACTCCACTTTTGCCAGTCTCAAAAAAAACACCTTAGCACCCCAAACGCCATCAATGGCACTCCTCCAGTACCCAATTCTCCTCTTTTCCCAATTGCCTTACAGCTGAACGTTACATTATTCACAGGAGTACAGGCAATGAAATAACTTGGTGAGGAAAAGAGAGTGTAAAAGACCGAAGAGAGTAGATACTGAGCAACTCAATGACATTTCCCTTGGTGCCTCCATTCTATTACACGTTACAAGGGCACCCATGCCTTTGAGAGTGACTGATTTATGGTAAAGCTATGAACTGTACCAAAGGCAGAGCCTTCTGTGCATGGCACTCCCACGTTCTCACTACTTACCCCAAGTGGCATCAGAGTTGCTGGGACTCCTGGTTCTGCTGCCTACCCGCAGGGGCACTGCAGGCATTGAGGAGGCCAGGTGTAAGGCAATGGCCAGCTGAGTCACTTGTCACTTTTGACTGTGCTGTGTAAGCCAGGCAGAAGCAGAAGCAGAGAGCAGTGATATGGTAACTGAGAAGCCCCAATGCAGACTGAGGGAAAAGAAGACTGAGTTTGATGGTAATAAGGATAAGAAGCTGGTGAGAAGACTGAACAGGGAGACAGCGCTCTATAAGCAACGACAGCTGCTGCATTTTGGTTAGAGTCCATCTTGTCTGCTATAAATCCTTTAGGTAGCACCTAGCAACACAGAAAACCAGATGCTTAAGGAAAACGACTGAGAACAGCTAACAGAAATATTGAACTTGCTGATTTGTAAATGCAAAGCAGGTAGCTTCTTATAAGCCAGACTACAATTTGTCCCTATAAACAAAAATAAATAAATTGAATGTGCCTCAAGGACCTGCCAAATAGTAAAAAGTCCAAGATGAAAAATGGACACAATCTTCAATCTGCTCTCAAAAGAAAGGAAGCCAAAGCTTTATCTGAGACTGAATTTTCTTGAATCTCTGCAACTTCAGACTAGCGGGCATTCTCAGAAACTCACCCCAACCATCACTCCCTTTTACATGTGTTGAGCTCAAATCAAGATGTCAAATCCAAAATACAATGTGAAATATTGTATCATTTAATTGCCAACTTCAAGATCATTTCTATATTTTATATAAAACCCTTAACTCCATCTTAAAAATTTAGAGAGCTTTACTCCCTTCTTAACTAAAACTTCTTGTCTCCTCACATTCCCAATCCTTGTATCTTGCAAACATAGTTCAACAGAAGCTAAGTGTTACTCCTGTTTCTCACTTAGTGGTTCACCAGAAGGGAAACAATTACTGCTCGTACAGCTTGGGCTTCTGTCCTTCACAGCAACTTATATAGAACCCTGCTCCCCTTGTCGCATCAATGCAGGCTCAGCTGAAGGCGTGGTGATGAACAGCGAAAATCTAAACATTTTGTCTAACAGTAACAAAAAGGAAGTTTTGAACATACATCATTACCTGTTGAATTACTGTTTGTGCACATAGTCATATTAGTACATCTGTATGTGTGCAGTCCCCTCTGGAACACATTCCCTTTGGAGCTGAATGGTTCCTATTGCATCATTGGTTGCAATATTTGGAGGATGCATATGAGCATGAGAACCAACAGCCAAAGCATCTATGAACACAGTTAAAAATAAATCCATAAAAGCTATTTTTAGAACTGTCCCTTGAGGTTCTGGTGGCCACCAAAAAGTTGAAATTTAAGAAGGAAAGTTTGTCAGTATCTCTTTAAACAAATCAGAAGACAATGCTTAGAGAGACCTGCTAAAATGATACTTGCTCTCTATTCAAAATTTTCCTCTTCAGCATTCTTCCTTCCACAATCTTACCACCCCCCTAAAAAGCATTATGTTTAAAATGGGTGAGAAAAATACAGTAACTGAAAAAGTTCCTATAAACTAGGTACTGACATGACTATCTGTCTTTAAGTGTGAGCATTCATAGCTCTGCTTCAGAATCTATTCAAACTTGGATAGCCTTTTGTGGGGACAAATGAGGCTGCTGCCAGTTTTCACCAAGTTATAAAATTTTCAGCATCCCAATAAATTGTGAGACAAGCGGGAGAGAAATTCAATTTAACAAGGAACTCCTAACTTTTCATTGAAGGAGTGTTCAATTGTGGGACAAGGAAGAAGGAGTGAGAGGTACAGTGTGCATCAATATCTTATCCCTTTCTTTCTGGGTTGTCCTTGGAGGCTTGTCCATAATTTACTTTCCCAGGGGAAATTTAGCACAAGTGTAGCAATTTTTCCTTTCATCCTGCTGACAGACTAAGCTAGCTTCAGAAAAAATGGAGGATAAAAAAGAAAGAAAAAAACAAAGATCCATAGATATTATTTACACTGCAGATCATGTATTATTTTTACCTTCAGATGTTCATATTTTGATAGTAGTAGTAACTGCACACACGCACTCACACACACTGGGGCAGCATGATCAATGGTAGGGGTCAATAATCCCATTTCAGAAGCAGTCCTACTGCAGAGTGAAATGAAACAGAGTAAAGTCTAAAGTAATGAAATGTGACAGAGCCACATTCACTGCCATCCTCCAAATATGGAGAGAAATACATTTCTACATGAGGAAATCCTAACTGGCAAGTCAGATCTAGTCTTATAACAAATAAGGCTACATATAAGTAATGGATGATTCTCATACTTAGAATTTGCCTTCTTCAATTAACTATAATATGGTCTCACAAAGTCCGATTTTTTTAGAGTGTGAATGATTAACCTTCAAGTTTCCTTGTAAGCAAATGGCCTATCACATTAGTTCACAATATTAATCAAATATTTTATTCTCTCCTTATATTTGTTGTATTGCCACTGATATTATAACTACTTCAATTGGTTAAATCAAAATGTGATCTATAAACAATCACAATGCACTTAGTACCATAATTGTCAATGCATATCATTATATTGGAGAGGGCTGGTGGCAGCTAGCAAATCTGTCTTTGATCTATGGGCAATCATAGACCTCTCTGAAGCAGCCCATCATTCAATATAAGCATCAAAACCAATAGTACTGCATTATAAATTGTGATCATTGAAACAATGGCAGCCACCATCCAAAGCACTGAGCAGATTCAAAGGCTAGGAACAGGCTGAGCTCAGTGGAATGAGGTGTTGGTCTGTGACAAGCTGCAGATGTAAGTGTTAGGACATGCACTTGGTGATACTTTGTATGACCATTCAAAGTCATAAGAATAAGAAAACCAGCAGAAAAGACATTAGGGATAAATGCCCCTGAAAGTAAGCTGCACGTGCAGATGACTGTTTCTTGTCCTCTCTTTGTTGTTGTCTTTTTTCCAATTTCACAAAAGAAAAAATTCTATATTCTGTTATGGATAAGAGGGAAGCTTTGGTATATCACTGTATTTTAGTCATTTACTCATTCTAATCCAGCCTTCTGGTCCTACCTTCTCCCCACTTCTGCTTCTGGACAACTAATGTCCATTTCTCTAAAACTAAAAATCACAGTAAAGACAAGAAATGCAACTGATTTCTGCTGAAATAATTTAAAAAATAATTTCAAAATGTCACTACGATTAAAAACCTATAATTCCATAAATTCAGTAAAGCATATGTTCAATGGATAAGAACTAATTAAAGGAAATTCCCAAGAAGTAATTAAAGAATTATCATAAAATGCAGATGTTTAGGATGGAAATACACAAAAAGAGGTACTACCCTCATACTGTCCAATCCTTTAACTGAAGACCTAGAAGAAAAGGTGGATACACTGCAGCTGTCATCTATGGACAAGACAGATTTTGTGGAGCAGGTTGGTTACACAAACAGGGTCACTATATTTTTTGGCCAGTATGATATGACTGTATTATTTGGTCAGAAAGAAATATTAAATGATCTATTTAGAAATAGAAACACAGACTATATCTACAGAACAAGCAGTAGAAAGTAACTAACAATTTAGTAGGTAAAAAAGTAAAAAACAAAAATGAACAGATGTAAGACGGCATGCAAACACCAAGAGGCATGAAGCTTCATAAAATCACTTTATAGATACTTCAGTTAGAGGGAGATGAAGGAAAACTTGGTCCACTCCTTAAGAATGGAACAAAATATGATGGATAACACCAAAAAGACTCACGAATATCCTTTTTCACCTCGGTCTTTATTGTAAGGGCTGTTCTGAAGGTAATGTCTCCTATTTTATTATGGTGGCCCACAATGTTAGAGGTGGATGGATGTTGGTGGTATGGTAGTAGAGGTTGAACCTTGCCACCAACATTCCATTATATTTTGTTGCTGTGCGCCTGACAGAATGATGCCTGACGTGGAAGTGCATATGAAGCAAAGGTGTGCCATTAAATTCCTCCATTCAGAAAAAAAAATGCACCCATTGACATTCATCAATGCTCGCTGAACATTTATGGAGATCAAAGAGTGGATGTCAGCACAGTGAAAGTTACAATGTGTGAGCAACATTTTCCTAGCAACAATGCCATCATAGCAGCTGTGAAACAGTCACCTCCATTGGTGCAGATTTTTCTGACTGTGGCATGAAGATTCTTGTTCATTGTTGTCAAAAATGCATAACTAATGCTGGTGACTGTTGAAAAACAGTGTTTTGTAGCTGAGCATTTGCTCTATCAATTAGTGTTATTGTGCTCTTTGTATCCATTGTAGTTTCCATGGAAATAAATAGGAGGCATTACTATCGGAGCAACCTACATATAAGGTCAATTACAATCATGTAGCTATCAGAATTAATATCACTGACAAAGCACCAGACTTGAACCTCAAATGAGGAAGGTCCCATTTTCAGAATACTTAGGTAAGATAGATGTGTTTATACTCAGTGAGTGCAATGAACTTCATCAAGGAGCACTTAAACAGCTAACCAAGAATCTCAAAGCCATTAGGACTTACCTCTGAGAACTTACAAAGGACAATGGGTAAACCAGAAGACAAATAAAGGGTCAGAGTAATATCTGTGCTTTAAAAGGTTTAAACAAACAAACAAAAAACTAGAGAGAGAGAAACCCTGAGAACTGTAGGCCAATCAGCTTATCATCAATTCATGGAAAAATACTGAAATAGATAAACTGTTTGTAAGCATCTGGAAGATAATGAGGATATGTATAATATCCAACATGGATTTGTCAAGAGCAATCATGTCAAAGCAATCTAATTTTCTTCCCTGATAGGATAACAGACCTTGTGGATAGAGGAAAAGAATCAGATGTCATGTGTACCTAGAAATATTTTTGATCCTCTTCTGCTTTATCTCCTTCTAAGTCAACTATTGAAGCCTGATTCAGATGAATACAGTACATACTGGGCATGACACTGATTCAGAAAATAATAGTCGGAGAGCAGCTACCAACATATCACTCCTACCAACACAAAAATATTTCTCAAAGTGAGAATCTGTATGAGTCTCCCTTTGGTCTGGTAGCATTTAATATTTTGATTAATGACCCAGAAAATAGCATTATAAACATACTTGCTATTGCAATGTCCTGCCTGGAAGCATTACAAGTGCTTTGGACAACGGATCAGAATTCAGAATGACCTTGGTTGAATTTAAAGGCCTGATTTGGAAGCCATAGTGCTTGGTCAGTAGGGATAAATGTAAAGTACTGTAATTAGCCAAGAATAATTAACTGCTTGGGATGAGGAACAACTGACTTGGTAGCCATTCTGTAGAAAATGAGAAGTTGTTTTGGATCACATGCTGGATAATCAATCAACAATATCATGCTGTTCCAGAAAAGACAAATGTCCTACTGCAATGCATAAATTAAGTATAGCTTAAGGATAGCTTGCAAGTCAGAAAAGAATCCTTCTACTCAGCACTGGTAAAGCTGCAGCTGCATTATTACAACCAGTCTGAGGAACCACACCTCCCAAACATGAGGCTGGACTGGCGATAATCCAGAGGAAATGGATGAGAATAATCTAAGCATAGAAAATATCCCTCTAGGTAAAAATTTAATGAATTAGGGATGTTAGAGAAGAAAAAGAAATAGTGATATAAATAAAAGGTTGCTGGGAAGGAAACAAAAAAAACCAGACATAAAGCCAAAGTCAAACAACAAACCTGTTCTTTGTGTCGATGTTAGATAGGGCAAGACATAAAGGACTTAAAGAGCAGTCAGGGAGATTGAGGATAGATTTTAGGGGAAAAAAAATGTCAAGAAGTAAGAAGCAATAAAGTACAGAGAAGATAGATTGTGGAAATTCTGGAATATTCCTGAAAAAAAAGCTGTCAGAAATAACACAGAAATCTGTCTAGAATAAGAGCTGATCCTTCGATGCAGAAAGGAGGATCAAGATTACTCAAAGGTCTTTCCCTGTTTCCGTGATCCCCACTGAAATTTCCCAGCAATGAGACTTGCACATGCTGGAGGGGGAGCACTGAGTAGGATTTAAGACATGATTTTTCCAAATACAGCATTCGTAAAGTTGAATAAAATAATCTAGAACATTTATTTAAAAAAAAAATGCTAAGAAACTTGGGAGCACGCAGCATGAAGTCACGAATTTACTTAGGTGCAGAAGGAAATAGCTTGAATGACAATCAAATTGTTGCACTACCATCAACCTTCCTTCCCTGCCTCTTCCAAAAAGAAATGATTTCTTAATCTTGTAGTATAAAATTGTCTTCCAGAGGAAACCAAATAAATATATAATCCAAGATTAATTCAACTCAAAAATTAGATTTACATTTTTAACAGTGAGAGTAATCAGACACTGGAACAAATTACCAAAGGAAACAGTAGATACTCTGTTTCCTGGTGCCTTGAAATCAAGGCTCAATGCCTTCCCAAAAGACAGGCTTCAGTCATTCATAGGTTAAAAGTTCAACACAAGGCAATACACATTTAATTCAACAATCTGTGATGTCCTAGAGGGCTGCCACAACTGTTCAAAGTCCAAAAATTAATTTAAAGTGAGCCTGAACTTCTTTTCCTCTGAAAAGGAGGGCCTCTAAATCCTTAGACTGATGTAATTATTGTGACCTGAAAACACTGGGATCATCTCCACTGCACATGGTCTTTTCATACACTGGGAACTCTTTTTTTCCATAGCTCTATGAACTCAGAAACATCCAGCCCCACCAGAACAATGGGAAAAATTAAAATAAAATAATAAAGTAAAATAAATAAATAAACGAAATTAAAATAACAGAAAAATAAGAGTTCTAGAAATCTAAACTGCTAACTTGAAAGTATATTTTTCCTCTCCAGAACTTTTAAGTCTACTATTTAATGTGTTATTTAGTCTGTTAAAGTTCTGCCTGCTTTAAGAGCAAAAGGATTAATGGTTTCAAATTCCAGTGTGTTGACCTTTATTCAACATTAAAATGCTTGTTTGAGCATTCTGCCATGGTGCCAGTAAGCCTCTGTCTAATGAAAACTGTAAGGCAAAGAAAGTTTAACTCCCATGTGTCCATGGATAAAATTGTTTTGCAGTAGGAAGTTTAGGGGATCTTTACTGCACACATATAAGTTAACACTGATGCAAAGAATATAAAAACCACGGAGTATACACATGCTATTAGTCTGCCTACATGTTGAATGTTAGCACAATATTAATAAAGACAGTGGAAAATAAGAATGGTTAGGAGCTCCTGTTCCCAAATTAATGCCAAGAATAATATTGTCATGACAGTAATTTTAAGCAAAGCAGAACAAAAGCTAATCATACTAGTTACTTCTGCAATAAATTACAGAAATCTACTTCCAAATACTGAAAGCTTGGAGAAAACCAAAGAAGCAATCTGCATATGAGGATATACGGTCTGCTAACACAGCAAATCAAATTAGGGAATAAGTTGGCGAGACTGATTTTGGGTGATGCTGAGGAGTAGAAAGGGTAAATTGTAAATATATTGGCTGACAGGGCAGAAGGATCTGGAGGAGAATTTGAAGGCACTAAAGAGCCTGGGTGCTGCTGCAGACCTTCAGGGCACTTGCTGAATGCAGATAGGAAAGTGTCTTTACAGACAGGAGGAGACTGAGAAAGCCAGGACTTGATCACATTGGATCTTTACTACTGAGATACTGATTAATGTAAAACTGTATGAAAAGGGAACATTTTTCTCAAGGCAGATTTCCATTCTTCCCTAGTTAGCTTAACAAGTTGTGCAGTCAAATGCAATCTAGGATGTAAGGCATACAGAGATACCACATACAATATGTTAAGACTGAAGCTAATACTCAGATAAGATTTTGTGGCAATAGTCCTACCATATTTCCTAAGTCCTTTAAGTGTTGGAAAGTTATTGGACAAAGATAGTTGTTAAAACAGACAGCTGGATAAAAAAAAAATTGCTCAGAACCTTGAGACCTAAAATAATTTCCCTAAAGGAAAAAAGTAATGAGTAGCTTACATGTAGAGAATTTTGAGCTATCACATTTTGAAATGTAACAATCATTTAGCTAAGAATTTGAAAATGTGTCATAGCTAAAGTTACCCATGACAAATAAATTAGATATAGGACAAGTAAGGAAAAGCAGCATCAGCTCTGCAGGTATATGAATGCTTAAGAAGATGTGAGTAGCAGACAAGAAATTCAGTGTATGCATGACAGATTGTCATATGTAAAATAACAGGAACAAAAAAACAGCTATTGTGGCCTTGAAGGGGATACTGCCATTATGCATCAGTTAATATTTCATAATTCTAATGCAAACTTGCCTTGCAAATATTAACAGAACTCCAGAAAAATAAAGTACACCAATGTTTTGCTAAAAACACACAAGTAACTCCAGAACTGCAAATACAATTCAAAATTTCTGCCTTTCTTAGAAGTCTACCTTCACTGTCTATCCACTAGCCCTGAACACAGAGTAATTTCAAGCACACAGTAAATCTAAATGGAGAAGGTAGAGCTGGACTTGTTTCTGCTTGTTAAACAAAAACTTTACATAACTTAAGTTACAGACTGCAAACAGATTATGCTAATAATTAAAAATGACTTTGAAAGAGTTCATGTGAAGTAAATCTGTCACCATCTGGGTTTCACAACAGAAGTTGTGGTACAGCACTTTATTCCAGACAAGACATGCTCAGAGTGAATAAAAGAAATAAACTGGGGAGGGGGGGGAGGAATGACAGAAGTAGTTGTGGAAGGACTTTAGAAGTATATATGCTGTTCTTTTATGAGATCTTGAGATTTAAAGTGATTGTTTTAAATGTTGTTTTTTTGTTGGTTTTTTTTTTAATCACAGTGAAAAAGCAAACAAGCCCAGGAGCAGAAGTACATATTCTTCCCATAAGTGCTTTCTCACTCACTCAGACTGTACAATAATGAAAAACCACAAGCTTTAACTGACATCTCTGAATTTATATAGGAAAAATGGCAGTACTGTATGCCTACTGCAAGGGATTCGCTGCCAGAACAACAGCTGGATGCATCCGCTGTGCCACCTCCCTGCACAAGGGAGGTGCAGATTGCAGCCAAATCCATACAAATCTATACAATAATTTACTATTGCCATGAATGTAGTCTCTCAAACACAAACGTTGTTGCATTCTAAACCAAAATCATCGTTTACCATTATCCATTCCATTTCAAATTTTATGCCATGCAATTTGAAAAACTACTCTGAGTTTATCCTCAGGGCCCAGGTGTTGGACTTGTGGACATGTTGGGCTTGTGACATGAAGCAGGCAAAGTGTTAAAGCATGTTCCTGCTTTTGCTGATTCCCAGCATAAACGTTTCCTCCTCTCTTATCAGTTGTCTGAGCACCAGAATGCTACAGTCAACTTCCAGCTAGTCAGTGAAGATGCTTGCTTGCCTTTCTTCTCTGAATACAGCACTCTCATGGGTGTATTGATCAGTGACTAAAATGAAGGAAAATAAAAAAAAAAACAACTCACACCCTGGACAGAGTTCCATTTTCTTTTCCCGCTTTTAGTTACTGATATATATTTTTTAAAAGATCCTTTCATCTCCTCCTCTAACAACACAGCATATTAAGAGGGCTGCTCCGAAAGTAATGCATCATATTTAGTTATGTTGGCTCATGACATCAGAGGTGGATGTTGGTGGCGTGGCAGTAGAGGTTGAACCTTTCCACCCATATTCCATTCCATGTTGTTGCCATGTGACAGATGGCAGCAGAGGGGCACTCTGACAAAACTGCTTCTGACACGGAAGTGCAGATGAAGTAAAGGTGTGTCACTGAATTGGTCAGTGCAGAAAAAATAGCACCCCTCGACATTCATCAACACTTGCTGAAGTGTTCATGGAGACCAAACAGTGGATGTGAGTGCAGTGAGGCGGCGGTGGTGCGTTTCAGCAGTGGCGACAGTGCTCACCTCCACTGGTGCAGATTGTTATGAGCCCACCATGCAGGCTCCTGTTCATCACTGATGAAAACGCATAGCTAATGGTGGTGACTACACTGAAAAATAGTTGTTTGTAGCTGAGAATTTGCTCTATCAAATACTGTACTTGTATTCTTTGCATCTGCTCTAGTTTCCATGGAAATAAATAGAAGGCATTACTTTTGGAGCAACCTACTCACTTGATGGAAATATAAGAATAATGAATATAAAAGGATTTGACACCAAACTACCCAGAAACGGAAGGTAACCCCGTAGAATTTAGCCTCCAGCATTTCAGTGAGGCAGCACACACTTGCACAAGTTGTTTTCTCAGTAACAATGTGGAAACTCATGGAAATTCTATTCCAACCAATAGTGCCACCAGATTTAATGCCACTGGGAATAAGAACAAACTTTGTTTGGCTTCTTTTTGGTCATAAAACACATGGGCGATAGGTGGCATTTTAAAATATTAACCACGTTTGTATAGTGTAAGATGTATAGTTCCATGTGATTACTGAGTCTTCACTTTCAAGTTGATTAGGCTGTTATCAGGAAGAGTTAATTTCAGCAGGAGTTTTGAAAACCACTTCCCACCTCTCTGTCCACCCCTCCAAATGTGGAGTAACAATGGTGCTGGAAACAGAGCAATGTATATTTAGCCTGCAGTCTTATATAACCTGTCTGTTAACAAATGCAAGACACAAAGTAAAGTCATGTAACCCAATTGAAACAGTTGGCACTGGAGGTTGATTTCCCTTGGGAACTGAAACATCAAGTAAGAAACTGAACCAGTTAAATATAACCTTTTTAAAGGGCAAAAGAATTCAAAGGTAATCAAGGATTTTTTTTTTCCTCAGAAGGGCATTTATAATTATATTCCACTTTTATTTATAACAACCCTTTTAATGTTGGTACTACAAAAGAACTCCACAGAAAACCAGCCTTGATTTATATAACAGGATTCAATCTACACATGGTTTTTGCATGCAAAGCATCCTTGGCGTAAGCTATATACTGACAAAGGTGCATTTCCCTCAAGAAACAAGGAATATATTTTCAAAGCGGTTCATAAAGGTTTAGCCACGTGCTTTTCACTAGTATTGTAGGGTCACTCGAGAATAAATCCCTACTGTTTGCTTTGAGAAAGTAATATCATATGACTGCAGTGGATACTGGAGTAAGCTCAGAATCCAGCGTTTAACTTCCTTTATTATCCCAGAATATGCTTGACAGAGAAAGCTGTCTCTGTGTATGCTCCTGTCACCTACACATCTAGCAGATACTTGTGCAATATCACGCTGTAGTCTGTTGCCTTTGAATGATAAAAAAAGAAAATCTAAATAACAGAGTCATGACACACCCAGAGTTGCTCTCAAATTACTCCATGCAGATTAAAACCAAGCAGGATTTTCCCAGGATGATTACTGACCTATCCCATCGTTTCTATTGCCCAAATGCTTGCAAATATATACATATATATATAAATACATATATAATACAATGTTTATATACACAAAAACATTTGTAGAAAACTGCCCTACTGACACTCTTCTGTGAAGAAAAAAAATTAATTTAATCTCAATATTAAATAAAAGACATTGTTTGCGTATCACTAGCATGCAGAATTCCACAGTGGATTCTAATGTCTGTATCCGCCAAAACTCGGCAGAAAAACTCTGCATGAATGTAAGTGCCAGAGGTGACAGGGCCAGCTAGTTTTTTCTCACAATGGACAATCTGTTGATACTCTAAAAAACTAGAATTAGGAGATGCTTTAGTCAAAATGCTGTAGGTTATTAATCACAGCTTTGGGTTTTCTGACAGGATGTTTTGATAAAATAAATCTATTTTAAGTGACTGTAATGAAATACTAACCCATTTTTGAAGGGCTTTTAAGATGTTTTTAAGAAGTTTCAGATCAAAGACTCAGTTAATGTAACCTCTATGCATTAAATATTTAGTACTTACTCAGTCACTTGAGCACTCAGGCATCTTGACATTGTAAGAGGGGGAGAGGGAAATGGAGTTTAAGTCAGTTTTGCACAGTGGGATTTTTCAGTTTTTATGTTAAAATCCCAGACATGTAATTTTAATACAAAGGGGTCTATTCTTTACTGCAGTATATGCACCTCCCATTAAGAGAATTCTTTATGCACCTGCGTAGATGGGAGAATAAATCCTCTGTAGAGTCATTTCAGTGGAAACTGTTGTGCTGTGATTAACATCATGATTGAACATTATTCCCTCTAAGCTCTCTGATGGACGAAACCAAACACACACATTTGTCTTTCCAGAACAGACTAGGGACTTGCAAGAGGATAGAAATTTAACAATGGCAGCTACATTTAAGGAAGGTTTTTCAGACGTTTGGGTTTTTCATATGAGACATTGCCCCTTTCTGGCATCCCAGAAATCCAGCAGTTGTCTTTGACTATTTCACTTCTTCTCAGGGACATGCTCAGAGGTTTTCAGTGAAGATCAGGATGAGGGAAATAATCCTGTTTTGGGATTTATTAAAATAGATGTCTCAAATTCACAAACTACAAATTATTAAGGGCTGGAAATGCAGCACTATATATAAATTCTGCAAGTTTTCAATCATCCCCTTGTGAAAATTCACTGAATGTAGTTGAGACTTGCAGATGACTTCAAACAGAATGAAGGCATTTCGAGTGCATTTCTTGGACATTAAACATTAAAAATGGACATTGAAATTATTATGAAATATCATTGACTCATCTTAATACTTTGTTTCAGAAGTAAGATAGCTATTGCTTTTTTCAATTTTATTCAACACCTACGTGATCACTTTCAAGTTGTTTCATAAGAACAGTTCTGATAAGGCTCCAACATTGCCAGTAAGTGGAAACAGACAAAAAAAAAAAGGCAACAAAAAAGTTTTGCCTATCTTTCATTAATCATAGACATTTTTCCAAAACACACAATGTGATTGAAGATGATTGGACCCTAATTTGCAGTTCAAAAATGAAAACTGACCTCTGAAGTAATGATAGCAATACATATTCCCAAATCTGGTAAGCATCATCATTGCATGACCCTATTTGTCTTAACTGTCTTCTAAATGTTAAGCAAGCACAAAGACTGTATGTCATCATGGGCTCATTGGTGACACTGAAAGATGAACAGCTACTGGAAACATCTACACGTACCTTATGATAACTAGATGACCTCATCTATTTTTCTCAAAGACTTATGTCCAGTTTTTCCCTGCTTTTACTCCTGGCCATGGCTCTGGTGCTCCTGCTTTCTCTGGTTGTATTAAATTATATGAGTCTGAGGTGCAAGAAGGTGCATGGTGATTATACAGGTGATAGGCAGTTTTTGGTACATAATCTTAAAATTTCTTTCGCATGGTTCCTCCTGTATGCACAACACCGTGCGATTGCCAAATGGCAAATCAAATAAATGAAGGCTTATTTTGCTGAAGAATAAACTATGATATATCAAAAGAAATCCAGAACAGAAGCCAATACTAAACGTATAAGCATGTAAAATACTCCAGAAAGTCCCCCATTGATTTCTCTAACTGATCATAAAGATTTATCTGCAAGCTACTACTAAATGGTGTATGTTTTTGTTGTTGTTTTTTTTTATATATTGTTAAGAGTAGAAACCTGTATAGAAATCACATAATGAGCTAATAAATTAAGAATTTAGTTGTATGAAAATGAAATTTTAAACTCTTTCTAGAATTTCATAAGTGAATGACATTCTCAAAGCTAGCACAAAGCTTAGGCAAAGACATAGGCAATTTAAAAATTTGGTTAACTCCTAAAATACTTTGAGAAAACTTTCTGAATGTAATCTAAGAGTACCATTGCTGCAATGAAACACAGCACAGGACAGGTCAAATATCAGCTCTCCTTGCACCACTGCCCCTGTAACAGACATTACACTCAGAAAAAAGTCAACACTGATGGAGAGAGAGTAATGAGACTGTGACCAATGCTTCAGTGTAGGTGTCACGAGAAATGAAAGAAACAATGGAGGTAGATTTGATAATAGTGAAAAAATAGAGTTTGACTGTGGCACTTTCAGGTGCTATATGGATTTGTAAGTAAAGAGGGGGGAAAAAAAAAGGAGAGGTTTTCCAAAATTAGCAACAATAACTAGCTCCAATAGTATTGACTGGTAGACAGTGAAAATTATCACATAATAATTTTTCTATATAAAATTCATGCCATTCTAGTGGATTCCAGTTCATTATTAGATAGGACGTTTAAACTTGCAATGAACGTGACTTTCTGAAACCAGGACACGTCCATATGCAGTGCTCTAAGATGCAAAAGGAGAGGATTGGCATGAAGCAATTTCCATGTTAGAATGAGATAAAATGGACATCTGAAAAGAAAAAGACTTGGCTATATGTTATCTGTTTACTTGCAAACTGTTTTACTCCTTTGGCATTCGGAATCATTGGCAGTAAACAACATACAATCAGCTTACCCAACTGTGACAAGGCTGAAGGTGTCTCCTAGAGAGATTTGACTCAGACTGTCCCTGGAACAAAACTGCAAAAATTTAGTGTTCTTGTTGGCTGCAAACAGAGGTACAGATGGGCTGTCCCAGCATACAGAACATAGTATGAATCTGTTGTAAGGAATTCTATTCATAATCATTGTTGAGATACATCTGCCATCAGTGGTACGCTGGTAAGTGTGACCAGAGAGATCCGATGATATGTGATCAGTTCCAGAGCTTTACTAGAGGTTTACTGTCATAACACATAATTATTTTGCAGTAGACTATGATCATTACCTTATAATTATTATGGGGTATTTTTGAGTTAAAGAAAGTAACCATCCAAAGACCAAATATCTTTGTTATTTCTAATAAGTCTGTATGATAATTCCTGGGGAGCCAAATGATCTAAGTTGTATGTTTGTGTGGGGGGGCTCTCTATTCTGTCAGACACTTATACCATCTATGTTTTCTAATAGCTTATGTAGCCTGTGCTGCTGTCAGAGTATAGGCTATCCTACATCCTAGCACCTGTAGCACTTGGAGTTCTACATCCCTAGCACTTGGAGCAGATTTCAAATTACATCCAGCATCTTCTAAAATTAATGAAAGGAGTTATATTTTGTGAAATAGTAGTTTATCGATGTTAATCAATGCCAGTCTGTGATCTTTGTAAACCTCTTGTTGTGATTCAGCATTATTACAGGCACTGACAACCATTTGTGTCAGTATGAAAGAGAACTTATCTGCATTTTTAAAATATACAGACATAAAAAATAGGCCCTTCTCTAGCTTGTTGAGGAAGAAGAATTAAGGAGCAACTACTCTGTGGTCACCAGTTGCATAAGAGAACTTCCTTTCAGAGTAACTTTTTGGTTGGAGCATCTCTAGAAAAGGTCAGGAAAGTTGAGCCATTGTTTGAAAATATGCAAAACTGGAGTGCAAATTATTTCCAGAATACAATTTGTTTCCAAGATATTAAAAGCAAAACAAAAACCTAAAAGGTACACATCTTCTTATGTAAATGAAAGAAAAAGGTACATGAGATCAGAAAAGGATTTTGAAATTCACTCCTCATTCACTTCTGCCAAAAGAATGCTTGATAGTGGAAATTTTGCATTTATCAGTTTACTTCACTTGGTATGAACCCGGCAGTTCATACTGATGTTAGGAGTAGATGTGGCTGTTATCCAGGAGTATTGCAAACTATTGTTTTCCCTTTTTTCTGATTTAACTTTCTAATAGGAAGAGAATTCAATATGTATTTTGTAACATACATATATAAATACATTGTAGCTCTGAAGGAATGAATTTTAGCTCTCTAAGAGGAATTTATATTTGCCTCTAACTCTCTGGGAACATGAAAAATCTGAGATTCTAGAGACTCTGCTTCATTCTCCTTCATTACTGTCATAGCAACAAATGATCTTGAAGTACTGTATGCAACATCTATAGCCATTTGTATTATAGCTCTAGATACTAACTTGTTTCTGTTAATGGCTAGCATAAACTAGCCTCTGCACTCCTTGGAATTTAATTGATGAACTGCAAAACAAATGGTTATAGTTAATAAAATTATATTTTGCCATCTGTGTCCAGTAATGAGAAAATATGAATTATAGGAATGAAAAAGAATGAAGTTTTCTGCCAAACAGATCAATACATCCCACCTCTTTTGTCAGCATTGAATTAGATGTTATATGTTGCTGCATATTTCTCTAATTGGTTGCTATGGATAATTGGAATTTCAGCCAAGATGGACATATAGGAATACTTTTTGATCACATGGAATTTAATCTTTGTCTTTCTACAATTCTGTGTAGTACGAGTCTACAATGTTATTTGGTCTGAGTGTACCCAATTCTCATATACGGGACAACAGTAGTGGAAGCTCTGCAGTGTTATTTGCTGTTAAAAAAATCTTATCTATTCCTATAAAAGAAATCTAGATATGTTCAGTTTTATTTATAAAGCTCTGAAGGATTTCAAAATCAGTTGGAGATGAAGACAAATCTAGTGCTGCCAGACTATCTTGTAAGGATGAAGACAACAGCAGAAAAGTATACCTTTGAAACATACATTCTTCTTTCCTGAGTTCTCATGCTGAGCAGTTTGTTCTCTTGAGAGTGAGAATACATACTGTCTGGATTCTTCATAAAGATAAAGGGGACACTGATATTACATATTAAAAAAAAAAAAAAAGCTCTTACAAATTCTCTGGGACCCCACAATACCATTAATTCCTGAAAGAAGAGATGGTTTTCAAGAAAAAGATACCGAAGTATTTTATGTCAGTAACTTAATTGCCTAAAGCACGGTAAAGATCTAGACCATTTCCCTTAAGATTTATAAAGGAAGATAGACTACAGGGCAACATGGAACTGACACATTTCCACTCACTGTAGAGAAAGAAGATTCAATCCCTTTGAACAGGAACACTATTCTCATCCTTACCTTTCAGATTTTGAAATATTCATAGTTTGGATTAGCATCAATGTCCAGGTCTAAGACAAATCTTGATGCATCCCACTGTAGTGCCAGAATGTCTCCTATTTTTCCAACACATCACCAACCTCTGTTTTAGTCTTCATCTGTTAATCTATAAACTGCCCTTAATCAGTCATCTCTGACATTCCTATAAATTCTCCATTAGACATAACACCTTAGCGGTCATTTTTCATTCTCAGGAGGCAAAAAAGAAAAACAGACTTGAGGTCTTGAATCACACGAACTGTGCAAAATAACAGACTCCATTTCTAATTATTTTCTTGAACACTGTGCACCACATTTTGAAGAGCTCAGCAGCTGTAAATGGAGGCCTGGTTTCCAAAACATTAAACTTCTATCTGGTGCGTAACTATCAAGTTTTGCTTCAATTTTTTTGTGTGTGTGTCAAGACATCTGAAAGAGCAAGTGCATACTTTCAGTTTTTCAGATCTGTACATGAAAATATGAATGCCTCAAAGAGACTGTCCATGGTCCTGACTGCAATGCTTTAATCTGAGGACTTGATCCTGAAGGAAAACTCATTTTAAACAAATTCTGTTTACTATGGATAAACTAAGAAGATGAACATCAAAGTCTTTATCACATATTGCTTCTATTTAATTCCAGCTCCTCCAGTAGTGTCATTACCTATAAAATGGCTGCAATGACACTTTCATCAGACGAATGTTATGATCCTTAACTCAGTGACATTTATGCACAGTTTTTGAGGCTGTCTTAGCAAAAGTTCTTAAATAAGTCTGGATTTTCTCTAATGGTAGCCATAAGATTTTCCCTCATTCCATATCTCAGAGCTGTTCAACTTTCATAAATATGGAGAAGACTTGTTAATATTTTTATTCTAAGCAACTCAGATTGAAAAAAAAAAATGTGCAGCTGTTACTAATGAACTAGGAAGCTAATGAAATACATCACGATGGATATTAATGCATTATTATAATCTACCTTAATGCATCAAGTCTAAATGGAAAAGAAATCTATGTATGACAGAAAACAAAACCTTAAGTCTTTAGAATCGATTTTGAGAAAGTAACATTCCCCCTAAAATTTAACTAGTTAAGGCTAAGTGCAAAATGGGATGTAACTAATGGAAAATTCAAAACAAACGAGAGAAATCTCATTTCTAAAACTGATTTATTTTTAAATGCACACTTATGAAAATTCCTGAAATGGATTATGTGCCTCCTTTATCTTCATCCACATTACACATTTATTAGAACATTAGGTAAGGCAGTTCATAAAAACAAACTTTCTCTAAAAAGGTATATCCATAATTCTAAGGAATTCTGAGGGAAAACTTTTGACTGGGGTAAGGGATGACTTTTTTTCATAGAAAGTGTCACGTAAGTGAGACCTTTTCAATCTCTGTACGTTTCTCAGATTGTTCTCTGCTGCCACAGTATGGTGCTCAGCTGCTGTTTGAAAACATGAAAAAGAGGATCTTTATCACAGAATGCAGTTCTTTTCATGTATCAATATGATTGGTTGCTACGTAAGATCTCTTTTGAGATGTATTTAAAATGCTTTAAATTGTATCTTATATTTCCTAAGAAATAATAATAAAAAAAAATCAACAACAAAACACACCAGCTTACAGTTAAGCACCTACTGTTTTACACTGAAAATCTCCTGTCTCCTCATGTTATTTGTACATTAGTTTGTCTTCAAAACAAAGGTAAATATTGCTTTGAGTATTTCTGGATAATAGCAACACTTGAAAAGTATCTAGCATTTCCTAGAAATACACTTCATTTTTTCCCTGAACTATTATGATCTTCTAAAATAAAATACATTTGAATATAACTTGATGTCTTAAAATAAGGATGAGAGTAGCCTCCTTTAAATGAAAGTTTGATGTCTTTATTCATTGCACTATATTTTGATTAAAAAATACTTTCCTAATAATGTAGAAATGTAAGGGCCACAACACCCACACTGCAATCAAGAATGGATTTCTAGCTATACACAATATTGGCCAACTGTGTTTTCTATAATTGTATTAGGTTGTCATGTTTTTCTCTTCAAGCATATATATTCAAATAGTGTCAACAGTCAGGGCACAATTAGCCAGCTTGTGCCAAATGAACTACACTGTCTTGGTCTATGCTGTCTGCATCAAAATCTTTTCTTACTGCATATTTATTTTCTCATTCCTATGTGATATAAAGATACAATGCAGATTCCCCTTTGACGTACAAACTGAAGTGGTTTTTAGAGCCATCTTTCAGCCTTCAAGGCTTAAGGACAACCAGGGTAAAGTCTTACTGAACATCTGCAAGGCAGGGATAAAGAGTGCCAGGATTGGCACTGATCTCTTATGCAGAAGGTCTCAAGTGCACGCCTGACAGATACTTTACAAAAAGGACTTCTCTTTGCACTTGAGCGTTCAGCATATTTACAAAGAACTGCAAAAGGTGTTGCAGAATACATTATATGAACCAGTTTCTCCAACAAGATGTGGACAAGTGATGAAACATCTGAAAATGAGGTAGCAAGCAAATGCTTCCTTAAATCAAATTTGAGATTTCCTTTTATTTGTTGAGTATTATCTATTAGGTATATTCCATTACAAGAGGGAAGATGAATCTGAAGGGTGAGTGAAGGAAGCTTTGCAGAAAACTCAAATCCTGACTGAGTGTGGTAGATATTTATTGGGTTCTTATTACTGAATGGTTTATCTGTTATTTTAAAAAAGAGAGTAATTGGATGACAAGTCTTCAAAATCTAGTCTAGTGAGAATTTTATAATATCAGAAAATTATTTGAAACCATATCTACCTCACTGTAAATTTGCTTTATTGTTACACCGCAAGGAGTGAATGAAGCCTCTAGACAAACCCATTGGTTACCAATGACAGGCAAGCAAATTCTCTTAATATCTTACCACCAAGTCTCTAATTTAGCTCTCAGCCTCAGCATAGTCGGTATACAGTAGGTAAAGGTGAAATGTTAGATAAGCAAGTCCTTGGGAGATTACTGAAGCAATCATTTTAGAGGAACGGAAATATAAATCAACTAATAACCAGATTCATTTACATTCATACCAGACTGAAAACATCATTATTCCTTGTTATTTTGTAAGAAATATGTTTGGCCAGAAACACTGAGAACCTGCGAGAACCTCTTTCCTTTATTCATGTTGTTATAGTGCTAGTGCAATATAATACCTAAACATCAGGGTACTGAGTCTTTGTCTTGCCAAGTGTTGATTGCTCAGATCTTGGATCTAAAGGCACTTTTACTCATATGTGGTATGATCCCATGAACTATGCCAGTGATTTCACCAGGACTATTTAAACGTGGTTTTTTCTGCATCAGAACCACAATATTCAGCTTACACAAATTATGTGAACAAGACTTTGCCTAAAGTAATTGGAGATTTAAATACATTATGTTTACATTTTATAGTTAATATAGAGCTAAATCATAAGTCCTTTCTTTGGTTAAATTAAAAGGCATAGATCCAAATCCTTTTGCCTGAGCAGATTTTAACATTGCTAGATAAGACTTCAGTCCCAAGATCTGAACCATACAGATAATGTGGGCCAGGCTCACAATTTTCTGGATCTACAATTGAAGAATATAGATTAAAATACAACTCTGGTCTCACACATGCATTACACTGTCACTGCACTGGAGATCTAAACAGAAACCAACTCAAACATAGAATCCCAGCAGAGTCAAAGCAGTAAAGTGTTACTAGGCAAATGTAGCTAATAGCTCCATGTAGCATGATTTCCCCTACATGCAACTACGTTCAGCACCACTATATACATGGTAATTATTGCTTAATGCTGTGCTACAAAAGAGGGAAAACAAATTTCTGTAAATGAGACTGGAAGAAGAATAAATGTAATCCCAGCAGTTTGCTGATTTCTAGGGCCATATATATCTTCAAATACTCTTTATGTCCTTCGGGGCAACTAGGTAAATTTTAAAATTACTAAAATTAAAAGAGCTTTACACTGCTTTATATACAGGATCTCAGATTTCCTTTTTTATTTATTTTTTGTTGATGAAATAACATTTTTTCACAAGCACCAATCAAAAAGGGAGTTCTAGTGAGTAAGGTACTAAACTTAGAATGTAAAGCAGGTGGACTCTGCCCCTGAAAACTTTCAGTTGCCCATATCTGAGGGTTGAAATGACCGTAAACAGAGAGTTTGTTTCCTATTGGGATTTACTCATGAAATGCCTTCCTGCATTCAGGTGTTAGCTCAGGTATGTTAGGATGACCAATTAGATACTAATAAGTTTCCTCCCCAAGTTTTCTCTCCACATGCTGAACAAATCACATATTATGCCATCTTCTTTGGACATGTGGATGTACATATTAGAAGATGGAACAAATAGGGAGTCATGAGAGTCACAAGGAGGAAGAAAGAAGAAAGGTGGCTGACCAGAATTAGAAAGCAAATGAAATGGCACTGGGCTGAGGCTATTGAGTGCCCAGAAGAGAACATGGCAGTCTTGCGCAGTCCTGGTATTTAAAAGACCTAACATTTATTTTGGATTTTCCCTCAACAACAAAAAGAGATAATGGAAAGTAATGAAAAAGAACAAAACAGGATAAGTAACTTAAGATCAATAAATAGGTGCCACAACTTCTTTCTTATAGTTAGCTTAGAAAAGGACAAAGTGGAGGGAAATAAAGTTGAAGGATTAGAATTGAGAAGAAGGGCAATCCAGAAGAAAGACAAATGTGGAGCAAAAATGAGATGAAGAACATGAAGAACCTGACTTGGAAACAGAAAAGCCAGGAAGCAAAAGGCCAACCAGCACAACTACAGAAAGTCCAGTGAAAACTTCAGAAAGGTCACAGACTTTCCAAAGTTTTTTCCAAGTGGCTATAGGATAAAAAAGTGCAACTTGGGAGCTATGCATTAAAACCACTCTCAGGCTAACACAGAGATCATTTACTGACATTCCTTTCAGGACATTTTCTTATTATGAAGCTGATCATAACAGTTTTTCTGCAGATGATTTCTCACCCCAATAGACTAATTATACTTAAAGCTTCTTTCATGTGAAGTTCCAAGTATTTTTTTTTTCTATGAGTTGTTAAATGGACAAGCATAGTTATAAAATCTGAGCTGCAAGCTGACTAAAGATTTGAATCCCTTCTTTCTGATTTAAGATGGTGAAGGGTCTAGAAGAGTGACTGAGGTGCCCTGGTTTGTCCGGCCCAGAGCAGAGGAGGCTGAGGGGAGGCCTCATGGCGGCTGCAGCTCCTCACAGGGAGCAGAGGGGCAGCACTGAGCTCTGCTCTCTGGGGACAGCGACAGGGCCCGAGGGAACGACATGGAGCTGTGTCAGGGGAAGGGCAGGTGGAGGTTGGGAAAAGGTTCTTCACCAGAGGGCAGTGGCCATGGAACAGGCTGCCCAGGGCAGCGGTCGCAGCCCCAAGTTGAGGAAGCTCAAGGAGCATTTGGACAATGCTCTCAGACATAGGGTTTGAATTTGGGGTGGTCCTGTGTGGAGCCAGGAGGTGGTCTCAATGAGCCTTATGAGTCCTTCCAACACATTATATTCTAAGAATCTGTTACTTTGAGCAAGGTTAACAACAATATATTTGAAACCTTCTAGAAATGATTTTACTATGGGAAACAGCGCTTTTTCTGGAATTTAAGAAATAACCATCTCATACATGTGGTAACCTTGCACAATATTAACTGTACAGGTTGATTTTATTGCATTTGTTTTTTCTAAAACTCTATGTTGCTGCCAGCTTAAACCAAAGCATTTCTTGTTTTCACCATGAGCAGTTGTATATATCCTAAAGACAGATGGTTACTTGCAACAGTAACAGTTTTGCCTGTCTTTCCTTGTCTGTGAATCTCACTAGCTAGTTTATCTCCCAGAACTTGCTTTAAATTCTAACAAAGAGATTTTCCCTAAAACTGATGATATGGAAGAGTTCCCTTTTAATTTTCACATTATTTGGCATAGCGGCTAGAGTACTTATCCAGCACAGTTCTCACATACCAAAGGATATACATACTCACATACTCCGCTTCTGCTGATATCCAAACCCAGCTAAGAAAATATTTGTAGGAGCATTTAAAATCTCATTTATAGTTTTGGGATAACATCCATATTATTAATAATACGGGAAAAGTAATAGTCTATAAGTAAATAGATACATCACTGAATAAAGAGAATGTGCCCTAAACATATGTGTGGGTGCACTTTCGCATTCTAGACAAATGAGAATTCAGGTTTACTTTTTTTTAGCATTATTTCTGTGGCCTTTTTCAGACCAAGTAAATTGCCAAAAATTGCATTTAGATGACATTTCAACCTAGTTGCAGTGAGGTCTGTTGGAAAGTACAGAATCTGATACCAACATGATTTCCAAGGCATGACACATCACACTGAAGCCTATGACTTCTGTTTTTTTCAAAGACAAAGACTATACTTTTCTTTTACAGAACTGTTATTACATAACCTAACACTGTACACAGAAATGGGAAATTTAACCTTAGAAAAATTGTCTATTTTCTTTGCTTCATGCTTTAAAACAGTCATAACTGAGCAGTTAAAAATGGACCAGTAGATATCAGTAGAACTGATTAGCTATTTTTACTGGGGTGCCCAGTCATTTAGACAGCAAATAAGGGATATTTGACCAATGAACCAGCAATGTGACATCTGATGTGCAATTTTAGACTCTTAGGGCCTGATTCTGATTCTCTCTGATACCATCATAAAAAGCAACTTATGTAAATTAAAAGCATACACTGAAGTGGTGGAGAATCAGAATCAAGCACCTTGTGTTCCAATCTGTTTCACTCAGTATCTCACGTCTGACTTTGGAGATTGGCTCACTTACAGAGCTCTACATTAGACATATTGCCTTCCTGTTTTAAAATATGTATGTTTAATATTTAATTTAACAGAATTCCATATACTAGTGCCTGTGTACTGTGGAAATCCCTTTGAGGCTTGTGGTTATGATGTGCAGTTGCAATACTCCTCAAGCATAATTTGGTAGCACCATTGCCTAATGGGGTGAAAGGAAGTATCTGTCTACAATTAATCTTATCTGTCTTTGGAGTGAGCAATAAAAATATTGCCAAGCCAGTGGCAATTTGTAGGAGCTACCAATACTCACTTAATTTAGTATGTGTGATAGTGTAGTGCTGGTAGTGGTACAGGTCTCGGAATCGTCCTAACACTTCAAGAATACACAGTTAATTTAGACCACCATCTTCAAACGATGATACTCAAAAACGTTGCCAAGTCTGCAGTATTGTTTGTAATGCTACACATAACTGTTACTGCAAATAAGATTGAATAAGTACCAGAAATTGAGCTTGTGCTTATATTTTCACAGAAAAAATTGAATTATTTTTCACTATATTATGCTGTACAGTATTGCCTAATATCTGCCAAGATGACAGACACATCCATAATATGCATAAAAAATCATTGCACAATTTTTAAAAAATGCTTACAAATTTTCAACTTATTTTGTCTGTTTTGACAATCCATACAAAGTCTGAAGTTATCTAAGGGCAACAATGGCAGAATGAAAACAGCAGTTTAAATGACACCTGGGTGGCCATCATAGTTAGCTTGCAGGAGAGACTATTTTCAAGATCATTTGGCACATCTAGAATGCGGGATAGCTCTCTGAAGTAAAGAATTTAAACGCTAAAAGGTCAGAAACAGAACAGCTAAGTTATCCATTCACACTGGCAATGGGAATCTTTGCCATTTGGCTCTGAACCACTTTGCCATTCTGCATCCTAATGACAATTACAAGTCCCACACTGATATTTCACTTTCAATTTTCATAGAATTAGTGAAAGCATTTAAGGAGTTAATGGAGGCATAGTACTTTCTTTAGAGAAAATATGAAATTAGATTTGAAATTAGATTGCCTTGAAAACATTACATGCAGGAAAATGTGCACTCAGAAAGCCTTCAGGAGCAATCATCCAAGCACGGTTTCTTGTGACTAGCATTTTGCTGTTCCTCTACAAAGAAAAAAGTAACCGCAAAGACCTGTGGCAAGATTCTGTTGCCTCCAAGAGACACAGTTCAAAACTTCATAATCCAGGAGAACTGAAATTGTTTCAAACCATTCTCCATCCTCACAACCTTAAACTGCTGCAGGGAGCTTTAAAATCCCCCGAAACGAAACCAAGGGTATTGGTGGCTATAGGGCAGCTCAGCAGATGTGCCACAGCCTTCCCCTAACATGCTACCCTGATTCAGTCCCACACTCAGCATGAGGACTGCAGAGTTTGTCCTCAGAAGGCATCTTTAAATTTCCTTTCACCACGTGCTACCAGGGGTACCGTCCCTTCGCCAGGAATAGAGCTTTTAAGGGCCTCTTTATGCCAATCTGATTCCTCTTACCTTACATAAGGGGCCAGCACAGGGATGGAGCTCTCTTTTTCAGCTCTAAATCTATCCTATATGGCACGCAATTCTCTAAAGTACAGCCAGCTTCTGCTTTGATGAAGTACTGTGCAGTGACGACTGAAGGATGCTGTTTTTCACCATTTAAAGATGTATGATAGCAACAAAGCTCTATGTTAAAATATTTAACTCGCAGAGAACTTATGGAAATTGTCTATTCAAGCTCAGCAAAGACATTAAATTACCAAGCTGTTCTAGGACAGTTGTGTGTGGAGAAAAGCCAGAAATGCTCTGAGATTGCAATGTTACTTACAAAGATTACAGTGTGAGCTTGATTCAGAAGCTTTTTATACATATCAGCATGGTGAGCTGCAAAATGTTACCATATCAATTTCTGCAAAACATACTGTGTGTGTACATATAGATATAAAATCAGGACTTATACACAGCACATTTCCTGCCACATTTTGAACGGCATCTGTTTGTTTAGTTTGCTGAAATACGAAAAATAATATTTAGCAACTACTGGCAACACAATGTTAACAAGATTTAAGAGTATAGCTCTGTCTGTCAAAATGCAGATAAAAGACAAATCCTTCTATCTCAGTGTTTTAATCAGTCAGACCAGGGTTTTGATGAATATGCAAATGTAACTGTTTATATACTATTTTCAGAGTGAAAGGAAACAAATTCAGTTTCATGATAGAATTAATGATAGTTCTGTCCTCTAAGATTAATGAGTAAAACTCTACACATATTAAAATGATAGTGCTCCTTCCTCCCACCCTCTGAAGATTGTGCTTTTTGTTTTTAAATATCCCTTCCCCTTATAATTGTTTGTCCCCCTAACTGGAATGATTAATAATTAATGTCAGTTCAGGGATATGTAACAGTCATCTGCAGAACATCTTCAGAACGGCTTTTTAGTTGACAAAAGGGTTTAAAAAATTATTCTGTTAATTCTGTTTTTGCTCTCCTCTGTAAGTTGCCTTTTTTTTTCTTACAAGTTCTATACCACCATAAGGAACTCAATGGCCTGCTCTAATGGTGGAAGCCTTTTACTTATTCCAACACAGGTTATTCATATGATTTTGATCTGATTTTCACAATATATGCTGGGATTCTTTTTAAAGCCCTACCTGCCAGGATCAGCAGCCTTCGTAAGAATCACAGCTTTCTTCTTCTGACACACACATACACTACAAGTTTAGACCAAATCAAATCTCAGAGAAGAGATTAAGACTGTGGAACAAGTGCACTATCAAGTCTGAGAAAATAAAATGGGAAAAAAAATCAGCAATTTTTTTCTTCGTCTGCTGATTTCTAAATTGATATGGGAGTGGCTGAGTCATGATTTCCAAATCCTCAGGACAGGAAACGTTTCAGAGAAAGGTTATAGCAAATTGAGAAGAAGTTCAGTCTTACCATTAACCCTCCTTCCTGCACCAGAACTATCATATTTCATTTTCATGTGCCCACTACGGTCTATATTGAGTACACTAAACCCCTTTTAATTAAATCCACCAAAGGAGACATTCTTAATAGTAAATAAAATAAGTTCTTTTTAAAATGTTTTGCATTATTTTACCAGGAAAAGCTGTATTCTGGTTCCAAAGACACATATTTCCTTCTGAACAGAAAAGCTTTTCCATAAAGACAAATGGAGAGAATACTTTCAAAATCACATTTCTTCAATAAAGCAGTTTCAGTTTCATCCATTAATGTCTTTAGAGGTCAACTGATCCTACATGGGAATTTTAGCATTGTCTTGCATATTCAAAGGCAATATTTTACATGAAATTAAATAAGCGTTTGTCTATATTTCACCATACGGGTAAGCTACATCATGTGTCATTGATAGCAGTAAAACAAATATGCGTACGTGTGTACCTTAGCAGGGATGATGAATTATTCTCTGTAAGCATTTAAGGGTAGACATTCATAACAAAGCCTGCTAGTTGGCAAACACGCCTATTACTTACCACGCTGAGTCCAAGTAGTTCTCTGCAGAAGTAGTCCATGTTCCTCCTCTGGAGGTTGTCAAGATAGTGCTGAAGGCGAGTATAGGTGTAAGGGTAGCAGTAAGCAAATTGGTAAGTGTCATCCTCACGGTCAAAGCAAAAAGCAAATGACATGACATAGTTCTTCCTGTGGTCTGGACAGCGATAGTAATACACGTTTTTAGAGGGTATTCTTTGCCTAAAAAATAAAAACAACATATATAAATTGACATATGTATGTTTGTATATATATATTCATAAGAAATCTGAGCTAAAAAGCTACGTGAGATTCCTATTTCCTCTCAAGTAAATGAAGTGAATTAATTTGAACAGTGCAGGAGCTGGTGAGCAGATACCAGAGCCCACATTTCAGAGCCCTCATGCACACAGGCTCCATGCTGGGGCCGTGCTGGACATGGCTGCTGTGCCGGTCACCACAGGGACCGCGGCTCTCTGCAGGTGCCTGAGTTTGTAGGGCCACTACAGCAGGGGAGAGCTACACAGTCAGGCAAACCCACTCCCAAGAAGCAATGAGGATGCACAGGCGGTTGATCTGTGTGCTCCTTTGCTATCAAGCTGGTGCAACCTCATAGTGTGATACAAGCTTCAGCCAAACCTCTGGCTGGAGTTTGGATAAACTCTTTGATGCAGGGCTGATTAATTAGACAAGGCAGAATTAGTGAAGGAATTTCAATACAAGTATATATACACTACACAGTATAATATATACACTATACACACACACAGTAAAGAACTGTCCCTCTTAGTAGTCAGGGGATGTATCAACACCTAGCCAATGAGTGAAGGGAGAGATCAATTGTTAAGGGAAAACAAAAACAGGAAACAGAAATACCAAAAATCTTTGGGTTTGGAAAAATAACCTGGTCCTAAATTAGAAAGTGAAGGAGAAAAGGGTTTTCGGTTCTGTTCCAAATTGGATTGCTGCCTTCCTTGAGAGTTCTGGCTTATAGTGCTGACATGATAAAAATTAATATACGTGACGGTAAATAATTACAGCAGAGACATTTATGTCATTGCTATTAAGCCGGTATCTGTTTAAGGAATAACAAATGTCTGCCTAACATCCTTCACCCAACTTCAGTTATTCTTTCATTTCTCAACAGAAATGAGTAATGTCTCAGAGGTGCATAAAACACCCATTCTATGGACCAGAGGTGTTCAATATTTCTGTTTGTGCCCCTTTTTTATTTCATAGTTGGATTTTCTACTTTTATTTAGACAGGAGATTCTCTAGTCATGCCATGTACTTGTAATTTGATGTAACTAACTTACCAGTCTTGTTTGGCAACAAAACACTATGGTCCTGCAGACTCTAACTGATTCAATTACCTAGCATTATATACGGGTCTCATCTAATGATTGGAGCAGAGCTCAGCTAAACTAGGATCATGGTGAGGGAAAACATAATAAGATTTACAGACAGCAGTAGTAATGTGCTTCTTTGTAATAGTTCCGAGAAACTGGTCTACTGCAGAGCATCAGTTATGGCCTTTTATTGCTAATATGGAGGAGAGGACAAAACCCTCTCATTACACAGAAGTACACTTGCCAGTTAGCAGCAGTTAAGGAATCTGATCAGCAAGGCTCAGGATCTACAAATAGAAACAGAAAGGTATTGAGATGTTCTTGAAAAAGTCCAATAAAGAGCCAGTGATGCAGTTAGTTAGACTTGAAATAAGGAGTTATTTGCCCCTGTTATTACCCTGGTTCATGAACTTACAGGGCTTCAAGAATTTGCCTCAGCATTTTTGGCTTTAGATAAGATACTTGCTTGTCATTAATATCTAAAAATTATTTTTAAGCCACAAACACAAAGAACAGGAAAAAAAATCTTTTCTATTTTTAAAAAGTAGCATTAGGGGAAAGTGCTGCTAGTCATCTGCGTGCAGTACCCTAACCAAATAGGTTTTTCAGTATCTTAACGTATTTCTATCATTCACCCTTACTCTGGAGTCCTATAGGATATCCCTCATTTGATCTCAAATCAAGCAGATGATATGGCACTGGGTAAATGTATTCTAGCTCCCAGTCCTCAAACCATAATGCAAGTTTAAACAGTATGTTGCTGAGTTGTTGAACTTTATTTGTTTCCAAATTAGCAGGGGAGAAATAATAAAGGACAAGCCTCACTTTATGCAATAAAAATTTCATGTAAAATGAGACCAATAGGAGGAAAGTCAAGATTTCAGAAAGGCTAATGCTAATTGAAATTCATCTGCTGATAGTTAATGTTTAAATGACACATAGTTCTCCTTGGTTCAATAACTTTCTACTTTTAAGCAAGTTGAAGACAACTTTGTTAATGTATTAAAGGCACTTTTGATATTTTGTTCCCTCTCTCCTTCATTATAGAAGCTAAGCATCTGTTTTATTATCCACTTTGACACATCACTTTATGGCTGCGTTTGGCTATTATGGCTAATCTTGATGTCTAGGACATCTGGTATTGACATTTCACTATCTGGTGTCTGACACAACAGCAGAAAGCATGCTCGGTTCCTAGGCTTAAATTCACCCTCTCAGGGCAGGAAGTGCCCAAACTCTTAATTCAAACCATATCTTCCAAAAATAATTATAATAGTACTCCTGTCACCGCTAATCTATTTTTATCTCTCCTAGCACTTTGTCACTGCTAATCTATTTGTGAGTCATATAGAGAAAGAGAGTTAGTGTTTAGATACCAACAACACATCTTTACACACAGGAGCCTAATCAGATTGAGATCTTATCAGGGAATTAAAGAGAGGAGAAAAAAAACGGAGAGAGGGAAAGAAAGAAAAGAGACACAGTGCTAGATATCACCAACTGAGTTTTTGATAACGAAAAGACATTGCTCAGTTCTTGAATTAACCTTTGTGTCCTAGACGCACTATTGTTTACTCTTTCCCTTTTTTGTTCTATGCCTTCTGGAAAAGGACACCCACACACTGTGGCAGCAGCTGCTCCTATTAATTTAAAGCTATTACAAAAATTAAAATTAAACCCAATTACTTTGGCTGGTTTATAGCCGGGGAACGGCTTAGTCTGATTGTTCCCTCTGGTTATGGACAAAAACAATATTCCTACCTACAGGCAGCTGCCAGTGGAATACTAATGCATCTGGGCCTGGCAGGGACAGATTCAGACTGCAGAGTGTAACTGCATTTCTTACCAGAGAAAAATATCTTATCATGGATCTACAGAAATGCACCAACTTCTTACACTGTTAGTCACAATGCAGCTGATTTGCAGTTAGAGGAAGGAAAGCACAACAATAGCAGAAAGCTTAGCACTCAGATTTGTCGTTTTGCATTTCCAGGCAGCTTGCAGGAAGAAATGCACCCTGCTAATTGATACACAACTGCCTGAATTTCCTCGCTTCTGAGCAGTCATTTAAAGGAGAACCACTCCAATTCTAAGCACAGCCACAAAGCACAACATGCAGGCATCTCGTTTCCAGTCTGTTTTCAGAAATACATTTACAGAAATTAAGCTTAGTATTTTACATCATTTGGAAACAAACTCTGGCTGCTTGGTTCTATCTGACAAGGAGGATCTCCCAGCCCAGCAGATTTGTTACCCCTAGTGTGCAAGGACACATGCTTGTCTCTTCCTGTATGCTTCTTCTGTATGCTTCCTAGTGCTCTTCATTGCTGCCTGGAGTCAGGACATTCACTCTGTTCTGGCAGAGTGTGGTAAGATCAAATTTCTTAGTTTATCAGCAAATTTGAGTCCTCAGTCAGAGTCAAAACCGTGGTAACTTCAGAGGCCTCAGGATTTTAACCTTTGCTACTATGATAGGCAGTAAGGGGCATTATACATAACTCAGTAACCTAACAATACTTCTATTCTGAGCATAATTTTAATTTCAGCTATAGCTTAACTACAGCTTTGTGCTTACAGCTAAATTTTATGTGGTTTGTTGTTGTTTCCTATCTTTCTACTGCCTCCTTTCCCTTTGAAAACTGGGAGCTAATCAGGTCATTGGGAAAGAAGCATGGGGGGGACAACATGAGGCGGTGTCAGTTTTTCTTTAGGTTTTAAACACATAGGGGTGCTAAGCAAAGGCCAGAGGCTTTATGTGGTATCCCAACACAACTAATTAGAAAATAACAACTTTTAGAGGGCCATTTTCCCCCTGTTGCATGACTGAAGCACAGAGCTCTTGCCCAGCAAATTTCCCAATGACTTTAATGAGCAGCCTAAACAGTCTTTGGACTGCTGTTAATATGGCACTCATGAAGTAATTATTCAGTTCCTTGACTCTGTGGGATTGAGTTAGACACATCCCAGTCAGTAGGCTTCAAAGTAAAGTGATGATTTTTGGAGGAAAAACAAAAAGCTGCAGGTACTGTAAAAGATCAATGGTCAAAAGAAAATATAAGCGATTGGACTTGGAGGGAAATTCTCAAGTGAATCTGATTGCAGTGTAGTGCTAGCTGTGGTGGCACACTGAGAGATCATTTTCAATTGCCAATAATTTGCAGATGTAGGGATACAACTGAACAAGTTTACAAATTTCTAAGCTTTCTGATGTTATTCATAGGGGTGAGACTGAGTCACTATCTCAAAGGAAATTACACCTAAATTTTAAAGAGATTTGACGCACAAAATCTGATTCTGATTTTGAAAACAACCTTAAGGTATTTATTGACTCTACCCAAAATACTAGATATAGCTGCTCCTTCTGAGCATTCACATTTTATTCTTAATGCTATATGTCCCTTTTATTAACTGCAAGAAATCCTACAAACTCTGGAGAAAATATAAGGAAGTTAATCATGCACTGCGAACTCTTTCTCTTCTGGGAGCCCTTTCAAACTGAAGGCCTTACTGGCTTGTTTCTCTGTTAGTCCAAGCCATTTACTTCCTTCTTGCTTATTCTTGTTGACAGGTGGAGCTGACCATCTTCAAAATTCCTAGTTTACTTGTGACGAAATAAGTTTGTAGGTTATTTTTCTTGCACAGAATTTTGTACTTGATTCACAGAGCTTGGAGTAACAGTGAATATGTCAGGTGGCGATAAATATTTTTTTTCCAGAAAACTGAATGGGTTTTGGCACAACTAACTCAGATTCAGACATCGCAAGCTAAATCCTGCTTTTATTGTTGCCAATATTTATTAGAATATTCTTTGAATATTTTTATCATCTTGCACAGCCCATCACGCTTTTCCACCTATACAGGTATCTCATTTTTGTCTCAGTAAACATAAAAACTGAAGTATTGTGTAATTCAATGGCTTTCATAAAAACCAAGAAATCTAGACATTAAATATACAGCATTCGAGGGTTAATGTTAATTGAAATAATTGAGTGACCTCTATGAACACTGCTTGATAATTCAAATAATAATGAACTGAACCAAGATTGCTTGTAAGCTTGTATTCTTCCCAACTTCAAGGGAAAACAGTGAGTTTTTCACTCTTTTTTCTTAAATTTATTTATTTAAGTGACCACAATGAGAAGGCACATTTAATTTTTTTCGAGGGGGAAGAATATCTGCATTTGAAACATTCGTAGTCAACATGTTTTAGAATATGAAAGTCAAAACTGGAAAAAAAATTCAAATGAGCAAATGAAAAATTCCCTCTATTTCATACATGCTTGGATATGTTCAAGAGAAACTTTCTAAGAAAGGTTTTAAACAAAACTGTATCCTCAACACAGTGCAGTGTTAAGTAAAATTCAGTAAACAAAAAAAAAAGAAGAAGAAATAGAGCATAGCAGTGGGACAATCCTTTGTCCTGTGTTTGCAGAATATGTCACAGAAACATGGTCCTTGCCCATGGGCCAAATCTTCTAGGTCCCCTGATAATATCAGTAACAAAAATATAATGAAACTATTCTACATAAAACCAGAGGGAATTAGTAGAAGTCATTATTCTTAAAAGTGACAAGAAATGGCTGGGGAAAGTGTATACCTTGTGGGAAGCACAATGAAGCATGCAGAAGGGTCAGCGAGTGAGCCCCTGCTAGTAGATCACCATCACGAGATATAAAGCAATGCTGAAAACCTGTTCCTGGATTCTGCCAAAAATGAAATCATCACCCTTTGACTCACTGAAATAAACATAACATTACAGAAGGGAGAGCTGCTAAATTATGACCTGACAAGAAATAATCTTTTAAAAATAACTGAATGACTCTTTTAAACAGCTTCAAGTAAGACAGGGCAACACTGATGAAGAGAATGGTTTTTGCCGGCTCTCCAAACCTTAACAGAGTTTTGTGGGAGGTTTCTTTCAGTGTTGCCCATCACTTATTAGTCTATCTCCCCTAAATACAAAACTTGCTCGCTGAGGTCCAGACTTGGCACAGAGATCTTTTGACAAAACACTTTAATATATCTTAAGGGAGTTGCCAGTTGTCAGCAAAGTCCAAAATCTTTTGCCAGAACTGGGATTTCCAATGGGCAAGCAGCAGATTTACCTTCTTTTCTCCCTCCTGCCTACCTTATAACCAATGCTATACTACCTCTTCCTTCTTTTGTTTATTCTGTCCAGTTGCTAAAGCTCACACTGCAGTGACTTTCCTCCAAAGCATTGGTTCTGATACTGCAATTATTCTACAGAAACTCTGTTTTAAACCGCAGAGATAATGAATGGTGCTGATTTTTTTTTGCTGTAGAAATATCATTTTCTTTCTGACTACAGGTGTTCCAGCCATGTACTGCTTCAATAGCAATATCTCTATGCAGTGCTTATAAAGAAACAAGAAAGAAGGAGAAAAGCTGACTTTCCACAAAAATACTTAAACAAAAAAAGAACACAGTGGAATTAGCCATACATGCACTATGATTATTTGAAGATATGATGAATTGAAAGCAGGGAAGCAAGAGCCAGCATTTCTGTCCCAAAATGGAGCTACAGGGAAAGAAACAAATGCAGGTTTAAAATAAATAAACTATTTAAAATATATATATATATATTTTTTTTTTTTTAAGTAGTGTTGGATAAGGTAAGGACAGAGGGAGAAAACCATTTCTGCTATTACACTGCAGTTCCAGAGTTTGAAATATGTGGAAATGAAAAACGGTCTCTTTCAGAAGCAATTCAAAAATAGTCACAAATACTGCTCAAGAAGCGGAGAGATTTAAAAGAATTAAGTCAGCATGAATAATGTTGTTCTAGAAAAGGTGAGGACAAGAAATGCTCCACCTCAGCATATAAATCTGAAAACCACATGGCAATGCTTGTCCTAGCTATGACCTACAGCAGACTGTCTGGCCATGAAAGAACAAGTCTACTGACAACTTCAGAAGACAATTTGAATATAGCAACATCAAAGAGAAATAAAAATATTTAAAAAAAAAAAAAGAAAAAAAAAGAAAAAAAAAGGAAAAAAACGCATATCACTGACTAGACCAGAAATGAAGATAGGTCAGGAAACTGAAGGAGGAAGACGAGATCAGCACACCTCAGGCAAACCAGCTTCAAATTGGCCAGAAACAGATTATGGGAATGACATAGGATAAATGACCTTTTTGCCCTTTCCCTTATCTACTATCTGTAGAAGAAAATATATACATATATGTTTGAAAGAATCATGTGTACTAGACAATGTTTTTTAAAAAGGCTACTCAGTGAGCAACAGTTTATGCCTATTCAGAACCTATTCAAAATACATTTATTTCAGTCTGATTTTCCTCTGACCTCCAGTTCAAAGGAATTCTGAAGAATTTCACTGAACAGTTTAGCCATCAGCATAGTATTTTAGTCTCTTCATGTCCAAAGTCAGCATTTTACCGCATTATTCTTTCCTGTTTCCACTACATCCTGACATATAATCCCCCCAGATTACGTTGACTGGAAAACACATATTTACCGGATCATACAGGCTATAAAATCAAGTCCTTGCAATGTTTGGAGCACGTGTGGCCCTGGGAACAAGGGATCAACCTCAATCCCAAATTCAAGTCCCTGGACTGCACTACCAGTAGACCACTGGGTCAGCTCTAATAGCCTCTTAGCCTCAATTACCTAATTAGCCTTTTCTGCTCTCTCTTTTCCTCTCCTTTCCATCTGCTTGTCTATTCCCACCACTCCCTGTTCTTCTGCAAGAATAATTTTTAAAATCTATGTTAACTTCATTTAGGTTATTCTCAGGTGACTTCTCTTCTATGCAAGAATAATTTATAAGTCTCTTAAGAGCCTCAACTTGAGGAAGTATTTCAGTAACATCTGAATTCTAAAATCCACGTAAAAAATGTTGATGATTTCACAGTATAAATGCAAAGCTGAAATTGTTAATTTTTGTCATTTTGATGTGAAATTTAACTAACTACCAAAGGAAGGAGAATGGATGTGAAATAGGTTTTACCGGTTGTATCCTAGTTACTGAGCTGTCATGAGAAAGACCTGAAACCCTCTGGAAACCATAGCCTTATCAACCCATAATATTGCTGTTACGGATCAGAGTATCTCTGTGAGTAGATGATGTATGGACAGGATAAAGGCAGAAGAAAACAGGAAATTGTCACCATGGATCAGACTTCGTTAGCTGGGCAAACTTACCCATAATATCGTGCTTTATCCTGTCCTCTGTCTCCACACAATGAAGCCTGAGCTCAGTAATTCATTTTTAATGTCCCATTTCTTACGCCTTCTAGCACCTTGTTCACTTTTTCCACCATAACAGCATCTCAAATGGCTTCTGTTATGGAACTGCCAACAGCAATATTCAGTTTTTTCCCTTCAGTTAGAGGATAAGAATTTTGTTTGGCCTCCTCCATGTATTAACTTTTCATTTATCAGGACTGAACCTTAATTCAAATAACTTTAGAACACTCAAGAAGTTTCTAACAGCGTGGTACAGGCTTAAATTACTTAAGTAATTACATCATTTGTAAGTGTTACACCCCATCCTTCACCTCTCTCCCTAGATCATTAATAAATATATTTAGCATCTGACCTGATAGGTAACTCTAAGGAATGCAGCTGCTAGCCTTTTACTGTGATGAAAACTGCCCACTTAGCCCTCTGCCTTTTTGTCTCCTTGTCGTTTCTTGATCTATGATGGTACTTGCCCTGTCACCATATGTGACTACTTAGCCTTTGTAGCAGTGCCTTGTGACAGACTTTGTCACAAGCTTTTAAAAAGTCAAAATACATTACATCAGGCAGCTCTCCCCATAAGCCCAGCAGCTGAAACCTAAAGGTGACGAAAACCTTCCCAAGAATTCCCACGGGAAAAGGGTATATAAGCATCTGATGGAATCAAAGAGAGATAAACAGAAAAGACTGATAGACAAGCCAGAAACATTTTCCATTTCCATATATTGTAATTATATTTCTGAAAGCCATTTCTGTTAGAAAGGGTTATTTCATTATGCGGAAAAAGTAAAGGGCCAACTAACTCCATCCAAGTGAAACAATTCAGGCAAAAGCTTTTAGCATCAAAATACAAAGGTTACACATAAAAATAAAATAAAACCACCAAAACTCCCACAAACAAAATAACAATAAAATGGTTTTAAAGTCATTTGCAAGACGTGTGGGTACCAGAAGCTGCTTAATCCTCTTCCACGAACTGAGAGCCTGTGGCTGGTTCTCAGCACGGTGCTTATTCTTCCAAAGGTTCAATAAACAAAACCAGGCAGCAGGAGGGTGGGAGCAACTGGAGCAGCAGGTGAGAGCCACAGACTGCAGAGCACCAAGAATCATGGCTAGCAGAAGCATTATGTGTGGCTAGCAGGGAAATGTATGGCTGGAGGAGTGAAGAAAAGCTAAAATAAATGCATCACATCAGGCTAGTACATCCAATTTTGCTTGGCTTTCTGGCAATACTAGCAAATCTTTAGCTGTGAATGATGATAGACAAAAACAAGCTGGTGAAGCAGCAATTGACTTGCTAGAAAAAAAGACTATAGTTACAATTATATTTCAGAAAGTGGCTATTGTTACTCTGTATATCTACCTTGTCAGACTCTTCTTTTCTCCTTTTTATGAAAACACTCTGTTATGCCATCTGATTCTTGTTTGCGAGGGGGAAAAATTTTGTCTCCGAGCATCAGAAAGTTCTGGTGTCCCCAGGAAAGGGATGATGTCAGCACGTTTGCAGTGACCCTCTAAATCCAAACTTGGTTCTTGTAGCTGTCAATCAAGTGCAGGGGAAAAGGGTTATCTAGCTCTTTTTGTTCTCCTCTTTTTTCCATGTGGCTGTGACAGGGCATTGTCTGAGGCACAGCGCTGGGCAGCAGGGACTTGTGGTCTGATCAGGTATGGCCGTGCCTATTTCTTTTTACAGGCACATTCACCAAGTTCTAAGCGATGTAGCGAGACATGATTTTTCTTTGCTGAAGCTGTTCTCATTAAAGTCTCTCACATCGTGATCTTCCAGGTGTTTTATTATTCCCTTTTAAATTCCTGTTTCGACCATTTGCAGTGTGCAGATGTAATGCTTACTGGTCTAAATATAGGATAAACCCCAGATACTTGCCAACCCTCTGGAACAGAGCTTGGTTTTAATGAGAGTGCATATCTTTGTTAGCAGTTCAGCTAATTCATTCCTAAGCTTCTTCAAAATTCTTTTATGCATAAATCATGTGGGGCTGATGATTTACTGCTTTTTAATTAATCAATTTGCCCCATCTTCTCAATCTCTGATAGTTCCTCATCTTTATTCCCAGGAAAAAACAGGTCTAAGAGAGGTGCATCCAAAAACTAGTTTGCTATAAAGACTGATTTATGATGTAGAACCACCTGATTTCTTTGCATGAAAGCACATCATTTTATAACATGTACAAGATGTGACAACATGAGGGCAAATAATTTAAATTCAGCATTGCAAACTTTTTATTTTTTCCCCAGGCTACCCATCGTGCACAGACAAATTCTATTCTCTGTTTCCTCTAAAAGCTCCTTCATATTTCTTCTTTCCACCTTCCTGTGTTACAAAAACCCTACTTTACAACACCCCCATTCTTGAGGGTGTCGGAGAGTAACCATCTCCAGACATGCTCACTTTTCTTCTTCTACAGGGAGAGCCTGTGTGCCTCATTTATTCTGCACCCCAGCAGGCGGCCTGTTGTTAGCAATGTCAGCACTGCACTTCTAGGGCTAAACCTGCATTATGCTCTGCAGATCTACCCCTCAAGTCCTTCATTTATCCCTTTTGCAGACAGCACTCAGAGCTATCATATTAAACACAGAAGGGTAAAAGGAGAAGCCTGGAATGAAAAGTCTCAGTTTTCTTAGCTAAAAAGGGAACAACAGATACAGGAAACCTCTCTTCAAAGATGAAAGTGAGTACGTGCAACAGAACTTCAGTACTCTGGCTTACAGACCAAGAGCTGGGGCTTTGCAGACACACTGCCCACCAACTCCACAACATATTGGTCTCAACTCCTCTTCCCACTGATGTCAACTCCAGGTTGAAAACATGCAGATGGCTACTGAGACATTACAATCTCTATCTGAAACATTATAATCGTCATGTAAATAAGAAGAAAAAATATTTTTTTCTTTTTACTTAATTCTTTGCAAGCTTATTCACAGTGCTCTTTTTGTCAGCAGATACTGGTTCAGAAACAACCTTATCAGGTTTTTCCCAAGGTAATATAGATGAACCCACTGTGAAGGTGTTGGCCTCAGTCTTCAGGGGAAATAAAACACAGTTCCCTCCTTCTCTCTTTTCAAACATTCCTAGTTGCTGACCCATGGAGTAGTATTGATCTAAGAAGAGACTAAGTATCTTGCCCTCTCAGTCACTTCTTATTTACAGTACACATGGAAACATGTAAGCAGACAGAAAGCTGGGAGCGGAGGGACCAGACAGCCAGAAGCAGTTGCACACACATGGGATTTCTCATCCTAAACACCAAGTTAAAAAATGAGATGCCGCAATGGTTGGTGTTGTTGAAGACAGGATAAAATGAAAAATGGCATGTGTTGCACTAATCTTGTTTTTCCAAAATGTATGTGTGATATCAGCCAGGCCACTCCAATTTTTCACAATAATAGTTCCAGCATCATTTTTCTTGATAGCCTTTTTTAAAAAATATATTCATTTGAGACAAAATGCATGTTGTTTTCTTTTCCCCTACCTGAACAATGTCACCAAATGGAGCAACTGCAGGCCTTATGCATATTTTAAAGTACTTCTCCACACAATATGCTGAGTTTGTTTAGAATACAAGAGCATTACCTGCTTTGCCCTCCTCTGCAATACTAAGTAGGTTGCTCCAAAAGTAATGCATCCTATCTATTTCCATGGAAACTACAATAGATATGAAGAGCACAATGACACGATTTGATAGAGCAAATTCTCAGCTACAAAACACAATTTTTGAACATAGTCACCAGCATTAGCTATGCATTTTCACCAGTGATGGCAGGCTTTTATTAGAGCCTGCCTGCCGCACTCATAAAAAGCTGCAACAGTGAAGGTGACCTACTGTTTCACAGCTGCTATGATGGCATCACTGCCGGGAAAATGTTGCTTATGCAGCCCATCTTTCAGCAGCCCAAACAGATGGAAGCCAGAAAGCACCAAATCTGGACTCTACAGTGGTTGTGGTAGGACAGTCCAGCCAAGATTGGCAGCATGCTCCACGGTCTTCAAAACTGGTATGAGGCCTGGCATTATCATGTTGCAAGAGAAAGGCTGTCTTCTTCTCTGGTGTGATTGCAGTAGTTTGCACCTGCAGCTTAGTCTGCGTTGTGATGACTAAATTAGGGATGATGGTTGGTCTGGGTTCCAGGAAATCCTGAAGGATCACCACTTTCCTATCCCAAAAGACAGTGCACATCACTTTACCCCACTGAGGGCTGCATCTGGAGCCTTTTCTTTGATGGGAAATTCACATGTCACCACTCCATGGACTGCTGTTCTGACTCTGGCTCATAGTGGTGATATCACATCTCATCACTGGTCATGTCACAATCCAAACAACTGTCACCGTCAGCCTTGTGTTGGTTCAATAGGTCCTGACAAACTTACTTACAGTGTTCTTTCTGCTCCTGTGTGAGTATCTGTGGGACTCACCTGGCACAAACTTTGTAATATTCCAGCATTGCCACTGCTGTTTCCAAAACATTGAAGATGATATTCAGCTCCATACCCAGTTCCCTGGTTGTAATCCACCAATTCACGCAGATGAGCTGATCAAGACACTCTTCATTCCATGGTGTGACAGCTGTGCATGGCCGTCTGGAACATGGCTTGTCTTTCCCATCGCTGTCACCACGGCTGAAACACACTACCCATCACCTCGCTGTGCTCACATCCACTGTTTGGTCTCCATAAACGTTCAGCAAGAGCCAATGAATGTCAACAGGTGTCATTTTTTCCGCATGAAGGAATTCAATTCCACCCCTTTACACTGTTATAAAACATAGCAGAGGAATGTACATGGTGCTTACAGGTCAGTGAGGAGACAGACACATTGTGAGAGTATGGTTATGAACTGCAAATACAACGTGACTCCCGATAAACAAGTCAATGATTACCAGAACAATATGGAATTTTACATTTTGCCAACAAAGGTGTTTTTATCTGTGCTCTCAGGAAATGTAAGCAGTTTAAACAACAGGAGACCCTTCCCCCCCCCCCCCTT